>JABFPN010001519.1:0-28418 GCA_022817305.1 Leptoteleia sp. ZL-2020 | reverse complement strand
CTGACTAACCACTGGACTTTTTTTGCATATTCGTAATCAGCAGAAAAAAATACACAGAAAACATGTGTTATATCGTTTGGAAGTGTGGGGATTGTCTCCATGTAGACGACAATATAGTCCCACGGAGCGCGTCCGGGTTAAGTTGGGCGTTCAAATTTTCGCCCATAACTCTGAAAATATCAACTTTAGAGATATGCTCCAAAGGACCAAAATTACTCCTTACGATATCCTGGATCTATGCGGTTAATTTAGTTTGATTTTAAAGAAATAAATTTCTTGATGGGTAAAAATAGCACTTTTTCGCAAATAACTGTAAAACGGTCAGCCAAAACCAAATTTTTTCTGCATAATCGTAATCAGCGCAAAAAAATACATCGATTCCATGTGTTTTTTACCCACCTTAGGCGGGGGGGACATTCCGAATAATTACCGACAAATAATTTGCAATAAATTAATATTGCGACTATAAATTAAGATGTAAGCTATCCTATATCTCAAGTTGGAACAAACTGCACACGGTGTGCAAATTTCATTAAAATCGGTTAAGTAGTTTAGGAGATTAGCTCGGACAAACAATGTGACACGTGATTTATATATATTAAGATTTGTCATTTCCACATGGAAAAATAAATAAAATAAACTCCCCACCCCCGCAGGGGATACATAATTTATTATTATTTGTAAAAAGCGCACACTTATGCGCATGCACGAAAACATACGAAAAATATCTCATCGCAAATACGCATGATAAATTATTGCCACGTTCGGATGAAAATCTCGGGTCAGTGTCGGCGATAAGGGATGACCCCCTTCGTGGTAACCGGCCGATGAAATATAATATTTGCGCGGTGAAAGAGTGACAATTTAGCGGTGGGTTTGGGAGAGCGCGCGCGCGCGCGCGGGCGGGCGTAACTCAGGACAGTGCGCGAGGAGCGCCAAAGATAACTAGCAAGGGGTTTGCCACGCGTCGGCTGCGTAATCTAATAACAACTTTTTGTCGGCCGCGTATCGCGGCACGCGCCTTTCAAGGGTGCCAAACGCCCCTGACGCGCTGTTACCCGGCCCCGTAGATGGCGCTGGTTACATTTCCCGTACAACCGGCACGTTTCGATCGCGATGCTGTATATCCGCGCGGCTATTGTGCATTAAAATCCATTCAAGTCGGTAATCGAATCGAGCCAAGATAGCGGCAGTTGCGTGGCCACCGTCGTGGGGGGATTTGCGGTCGACTTCCGGCCTATTCCATCGCGCCGATATCCGTTTTGCTTGCCACTCGCGGCGTGCCTTTTGCAAATGCCTAATCTTTTGTTGGTTTTGCGTTCGATTTTTTCCCTTTCGCTCGTTCGAATGTCGCAATTTAATTCTTAGCTCTCTCTCTCTCTCCCTCTCGTGGCTCATTTCAATATTCAATTTGGATTAATTAATTGAAATATCTTTGCTTGCACCTATTCGTTCTTTAAATTGGAATAAGAGAAATTTTAATTCATTTCAAGGGAATATTCGTAACAAGTGAATTATATTTATTGAAAACTAAATAAGTAGATTTATTTGCAAAATGAGTTTTAATTATATATGTATGAAAATTAAACAATTTCCGTAGTAAAAATGGAACATGCACATATATGGTACATATATGTTTTAACCATTTGATGTATGGAAATAAAAAATTTATATATAGAAATATTTTTGATTGGACCATATATGGACATATATACTTTTCCTTAATCCATATAAATGTCGATATACCCCATGTATGGTCTAAATATGATCGATATATCCCATGTATAGTCCATATATGAAGGTTTTATTTCCTTATATGGAATTGTTAAAACATATGAACCAAATATGGATATATAAGTCTTTCCATAATCCATATATGGTCGATATACCCCATGTATAGTCTAAATATGGTCGAATTATGCCATGTATGGTCCATATATGAATGTTCTATTCCCTTATATGGAATTGTTGAAACATATGGACCATATGTGGACATATATGGTCGATATATGACAATAATTCACATAATATTCTAGCCATATATCGAATATATATAGCCATATATAGATTAACGACAAATAAAGTCTGAGAAAAAATTATTATATGCAGTTATTTCAGGTTTTTTTCGTTCATTCGTCCGTGTGAGTGCTGGAAAAAAAACTTTTAATATATTCTTTTTTATTTTCGAACTGATTTATGTCATTCAGTGTCGATGGCACGGCATGGGGAGCGAAAAAGAGAGATTACCGATGGAACTGTGAATATCTGCAGGCAACTTATCTTTGTCCCTATGCGTCCGTATGCTAAATTGAATATGAAATTATATAGCTTATCGTGGCGCCGTGCGCGTGGTTGATGGCTGTGTAATGCAGTACCGACTTCACTTATAAAGTAGTACAACGCACGCGTCACGTCCGAGATTACACTAATTGTGAAATTTAATTATGTTATAATCAAATATAACTTATACAATTTACCCGCGCGGAGCTGGCGCGCACTGTTAATTAAATTGTACCACAATGATGGATGATTGATAATTTATTGCGAAATCGAAGAAGGGAACATTTCGCAAAAGTGCAAATTGTTCATTTAATTAATGATAATAATAAATAATTTGAATTTGTTGTATTTTGATAACAATTTCGATTATTTATTCCGAGCAAACTTTATGTAAAATTTATACTTTTTTTTTAATATTTCAAATGTGTACCATAAATATTTCTGGAGTTGGAAATGGAAATAATTCTGGAATATTTAGGAGTATTTCTGGAGTTGAAAATAGAAATAATTTTGGAATACTTCTGGAGTTGGAAATAGAAATAATTTTGGAATATTTCTGGAATTGGAAGTAGAAATAATTTTGGAATATTTTTGGAATTAGAAGTATAAATAATTTTGGAATATTTAGGGATATTTCTGGAGTTGGAAGTAGACATAATTTTGGAATATTTTGGAATATTCTAGAGTTGGAAATAGAAGTAATTTTGGAATATTTCTGGAGTTGAAAATAGAAATAATCTTGGAATACTTCTAGAGTTCGAAACAGAAATAATTCTGGAACATTTTGGAATATTTCTCATTGTTACTTGAATATACTTTAAATTTAAATATAGACTTACCAGTTTTAACTTGGTACTTCAACGTTGTCGAACAATCGAGTAACAGTTGCTGGAGCGTTACACCTGTGTCTGGTATCTCCAAGTCGAGCAGACGCATCATATCGGATGGATGTCGAAATTCCAGTACTTTCGCATTCCTATCATTGGTCGACTTGATAAAGTCTAGCAGGATATCAACTACCTTCATCAAAAATTCTTTTGTGGCGGGATACCCCTCGACATTCTGCGGCAGAATATCTAATAAAAACATGCAAAAAAATAAGAGGATGAAAAAAAAGTTAATCGGTTTTATTCTCTGCTAACATTTGATTCGAAGGGAAAATAAATATTCTTAGGTTGCAGGGGAAAATTACGAATAATATTAAAAAAAGTTAATAAAACCCAGTATATGAGAAAATTTTAAAAATTATTGAACATACAAATCGTTATTACAATTGTTTAATAATTTTTAAAAATATATCATTTATCAAAAAGTTTTAATATTGATTTGTACATTCAACAATGTTTAATTAAATTCTCGTTTACTAGGAAGATATTTGGAGATTCTTCAAAATATCCCTAGTAAAAATGAAACATATATGGCCATATATGGTTGATATATGGTAATAATTGGTTTCAATATGAGAAAATTACTAAAAGAATATATGGCCATATATATATGTATGAACAAAGAACATATATGGCCCTATGTATATTAAGGAAGAACATATATGACCGCATATATGGCCACATATGTATTAAGAAAGAACATATATGACCATATATGGATGTCTAAGTATTTTTTAAAATATCATCAATTAATACCATGTATTGACCATGTATATCCATATATGGTCATATATAGCCCTATATGTATTCAGAAAGAACATATATGACCACATATATGGCCATATATGTATTAAGAAAGATTTTATATGACCATATATGGATGTCTAAGTATTCTTTAAAATATCATCAATTATTGCCATATATTGACCATGTATATCCATATATGGCCATATATGTATTAAAAAAGAACATATATGACCATATATGATTGATTTTTACTAGGGATGTTTAAATGTTTATTGTTAAATACCAATAATGTAAATGTGTTTGTAATGAGAGAGAAAAGTAAAATAAAAAAAAAAAGTTGCACATTCTACTTTTACCCTTCTTTCTTCGCACCATAAATACAGGTCTTTCAATCTGGCGAAGCTTCGAGAATGATTTCGCCTCATCAAACAATTGAAAGTATACACCTATATTTTGACACACTCTCACTTGTTTGGTGGGACGATTCCATCTCACTTTGCATTGGCCCATAATCTTCATCCTCCTCGTCATTTCAACGTACCTGTTTCGTGCATTAACTTTATCCTACCCTACGTGAACGGTTGATTTGAAAAATGCAAATACTAGAAGAGGAAACTGCTACGATTATTTGTTTCCCCCCCCTTTTTTTTTATTGCAAATTAAAGAAAGCGAACATTAAAACTTGTTAAAATATTTCACTGAAAAATTCTGAAAAGGTAAAATTTAATTTGAACTATTCAGCAATGTTTAGAATTCAGTTATTTTGCTGAAAAATTCAGACTTATTCAGGAAATTAATAGGATATGAAATTTGAATCTTTTTAAGCAAACTGGAACTTTGTATCATTTATTAGGAAATGTGAAATTTACAGAATTTTTGTGTAGAAATATTTTTACCATATTTTTAGTAAATTGTTTATTAAAAAGATGCTACAATTAGGGTTTCTACTGAAAACTACCAGGGAGATATAAAAGATATTTACAAGGAACATATATACAAATATTTTTTTAAGATATGATAAGAAAAGAATTAGATAAGACACAAAAGCAAAGAGAAAAAATATGTACAAAAGTAATTTAATATAAGAATAAAAAAAGGTTAAATTAATAATTATTAACATTTTTTTTTCTTAAAAGACAATATTTTGTGACAAATTATTATACTTAATTTTTTGTTTGGTCTCAAAAATTTTAACCCAAAATGCAGGTAAATTTTTTCTTTGTCATTTAATATTAACTTATGCCAGTTAGACTATAAAATACTAATCATGTGTAACATCTTCATATGAAATGGGAAGATTCCCTATTTTCCTTCTGGTCTGGGATTTAACTAATCTCGCACCATTAATCTTATGTTCGGAAATGGATATTTTCATGTCTTTACTGTATCCCTCTTTGTGCGATATAAGCATTAAGCTTCATTCAAATGAAATATTATCCTTTTTTTATTATATTTCATATTTTTTTCAAGATAGAAAACCAGAAATGTGTCGATTTTATTTTACGATAAATGCAAATGCGGTAAGAACTTTTGTCGACCATATTGCGAGAAAAAAAATTCAAATAAAAAAATGCAAGAAAAAGTATAAAATTTATAGATCAAAGTCAAATTTTATTGAAATGTTAAAGAAACTGCAATATTTTATCAGACGCTATTAATCTTAACAATTATTATCATTTAAAAAGTTATAATTGTTATTGTCATTACTGGAAATTAAATTAATAGCATAATAATTTTATTAACATTTATCAATGATTAAATCAATATTCGTTTTTACGTTATATCTTTAATTTGAAGATATAACATAACAAAATGAAACATACATGGTCTATATATGTTGTATCAATTTCACGTAAAGAAATAAAAAATTCATATATGAACCATATATGGTTTTCCTTAATCCATATATGACTATATATGATCGATAACTAGAATATTATATCAATTATTACCATATACCGACCATATATGGATTAAGGAAAAACATATGTCCATATAAGGTCCATATATGTTTTAAAAATTCCATATAAGGAAATAGAAAATTCATATATGGACCATATATGGAATATATCGACGATATGTGGCCATATAGGTTTTAACGATTTCATATAAAGAAATAAACAAGTCATATATGGACATATGTTTTTCCTTAATCCATATATGACTATATATGATCGATAACTAGAATATTATATCAATTATTACCATATATCGACCATATATGGGTTAAGGAATAATATATGTCCATATAAGGTCCATATATGTTTTAACAATTTCATAAAAGGAAATAGAAAATTCATATATGGACCATATATGGACCATATATATGGCTATATATGGTCGACATATATCAACTGATTTCCATATAAGAAAATTATTCTATATGACTTGTTTATTTCCTTATATGACTAGATTATTATATCATATATGGCTGCATATATGGCTAAAATATTATATCAATCATTGCCATATATCAACCATATATAACCATATATAGATTAAGGAAAAACATACATGTCCATATATGAACTTTTTATTTCCTTATACGAAATTGTTAAAACATACATGGACCATATATGCACCGTATATGTTTCATTTTTACTCGGGATACTTTAATATTATTGCCATTATATTGTTTGAAATTAAAATGCAGATAAGGCACGTTTGCTGCACGATATTGATTTAATTAGTATGTTTAGGACACAAACACGTTTATCTGCCGATGATCGTAATCTGAGAAAAAGAAAATTTGCATGCGGAGAAGACTCTCGCGGAAAAATGTGCGGTCTGTAATCCGTTCAGATTACTATTGCACATGAAATCTCTTGACTGATTTTAAATCCTTTAATGTTATGCACCCTTTTCGTCACGTGACTTTCCGTTCGTTGCGATAAGAATGTTATCATTACGGAGTGTTTGTTATCAATAAACATTTTTCACCGGCGCATTAATTGTTTTAACTTTTCAACGTTGCTTACCAAACAATACATTAACAATTTATTGACACAATTTAAAAACCGTATTGTTTGTTGGTAAATATGATCGGGTGTCACGGTGATAGCGCGCTTTTTTAAATAATAATATGGGTTAATTAATATTGTTTACTTTATTTTCAATTTTATTATTATGTATATGAAATTTTATTGTCATTAGTATTGATCGAAATGAAGCGCGTTGCCTTATCTCGAGTACCCCGACAAAAGCTACGTAGTTGTATTACTGGCGATAATAATAATAGTAATGTAAGTTGTTTATGGATAGGTGACTGCGCCACCCATCAAGGGTCACCCTACCAGATCAGTATTATTATCTTATTAGCATTGTAAATCGAAAAATATGATTTTGATATGAAAATTATTGATTCCCTAGTAAAAATCAAACGTGACATATATATTTTTTCTTAATAATCCATATATGACCATATATGTTTTATCTTAATCCATATATGGCCATATATAGATATACATGGTCATTATACAGCACTATTATTGATATAGGAAGCCATATATACTTCCAATAATTTCCTCATATTGAAACAAAGTATTACCATATATGGCCATATATGAATTAAGGAAAAACGTATATGTCCATATATGCATTAAGAAAAAAAACATATATGTTCATATATGTTTCATTTTTACTAGGGTTGCATCTTTATATGAATACGAAAAATATCTTTCAGTGATTTTATAATGAAAAACGATTTTTGTAATATAAAATGTTTTATATATAATAAAAAGAGTTCTTATGACTCACCGGAATACTTGAGATTGCATGTCTCCCTGCTGAGTGCATACGTATTTTCAGAACTCATGAGTCTGGTGGGTGAATGTGTCCTGGCAAAGTTCTGAAAATTTATATATGAAAAATTGATGTTATTCAATGTTAACTGAAACGTTTAATTAATAAAAGAACTTTTATATCGTACAAGTAACGTGACATTAATAATGCAATTGAAGAAAAAATGTAGTATTGTGAAATTATAAATTATTATGAAATTAGGAAGTAAGTTAATACGACATCTCAATTTTAAATTATGTCTAAAGAGGATAGAATTTGGCTAGACATTCATAGATAATCCTCAAAATGTCTGTTCTTCAAATTACTTTTCAATTAAACAAATAAATAATTACTTTAAATGTTTATATAAGAAAGATTAAGATTATAATAAATCACTATGAAACTTGTGAAATTTTTTAATTAAAAAACCAATCATATTTAAATCTCATTAAAAATGTATGCTCCATTAACTGTGTACATGTTTACTGATTGCATAATAAAGTCAGATGTGTCTATATATAAAGTGTTTACTTTGATAAATAAATTTTATTGACACTTTTATTGTATAAATATTAGAGAAAACAATTATTTTATATGATGTGGTATTAACTAAAATGATCTGATATATAGTAACTGTTTATAATATATAAGCATTGTGAAATGTTTATGGTAAAACTTTGCAGATGATTTACAATTGTTCACATTTTAATAATTATTAAATTATTATTAACTTCTCATCAGTTTTCCTGTGGGGACCCTCACACACATCTTAAATTATTATTAACTCTTAATATTATTAATATAAAATGAAAAATATATCAAATAAAATTGTTAATATAAAATTTATTACTTATTTATATAGAAGTATGATGATAGTGACCCACACTGATAAAAAGTTAAATACTAGTTAAACAATTTACAAAAAAAAAAAATAAATAAATAAATAAAATAAAATAAAAGACAATTATTTTTGAGTTAAACTCCTTGCCTTAAAAACAAAATATTTTGACAAACCAAATTAAAAGTGATGTACTGCCAATAAATTTTATTCTCAAGGCAAGAAGAATATTACTTCCATCAAGATCAAATAAATAATTATTAATTGTACAATTTCTTGTACTGTTTTGCAGTTATTAACATTAGAACTTGATCCTACAAAAAGTGCAACAAATTGCATAACTTTTTATTTTCTCTTTTTTTTTTGTCGATTTACCTTTAATAAAACGTACAGAAATAGAAAAATGAAGAGGGGATGAATGAATGGATCTTACATATAAGTATTCCTTGATCGCTGTGATTTTAGTGCCGAACATTTGCACATTGTCCATGTCTCTGCAGTGCCCCTCGCCCTCGCAGTTCCTACAACAATCAATAACAATGGTCGTGCTTGAGTTTCGATTTGTTCGACTCTCCTTTGATTAAGCAACGTTTTTTTTTTTTTTTTTTTTTAATTTTTGCGAAGCAACAAGGAGCACCGATGGAGCACGGCAGACCAAGAGCGACCAAGGAAGTGTGCAGTCAATTTGAATTGTCTATAAACACCAACTTGACGGCAATTAACATAAATACATATATACACATGTATACGTTAACTTGATATGGATTTGATGGCATTAGAAACAAATTGTTCCAATGGATATTTCATCGAACTTGCAATCTGTCGAACGTGCAAATCGTCGAACTTGCAATTCGTCGAATTTGCAAATCGTCGAACATGCAACTCGTCGAAAGTGCAATTCGTCGAACTTGCAATTCGTCGAAAGTGAAAATTTATATTTATTGATGTAATTGAACAATGTTAATAGACATTTTGTTGCAAAAAATGTTGAAAAGCTCATTTTAAATTGATTAAAAACAAGATTTTTATTATCATCTTTATTTTTATCATTAATCTCGTTCTCGAAGATGCAAATAATCGACAAATTGTCCCATTCGATGAATGTTAAATTGAATTTCGTAGAATAATTTCCGACGAATTGTCCTACACGTATTTTCGATCGATGTTGCATCCTTGGTGACAATATTTTCCCTTGAAAATACGTATCATAAAATACGCCAACCGACCTTCGTAGTTTTCATAACGTTTTGGCCCAGAACGCAAATGATCTTTTCGCAATAATTTAAAAGTTTTTTCGCGTGGAAAATAAAAATATGCAGTTGGTCTTTTAAGCAAAAAATTCAGACTTTATTAAGCAGTGTTTTTAAATAGAAACAAGAAAATTTATTTGGTTTTCTCGTTGAACTTTGTACTTTAGATGTATAGAAAATGAATTAATTAATTTGATTGGTGTAATTTATTCCGAGTAAGAGTATCATCACTAATTAATTAAATCAATTATGTATATCTGATTACTATACATTGCACTTTAACTTGCATTAATATAACACTATATTCTGTTTTAATTGAACTACTGGATGCAAGTGTGCACGAAATACCAAGTAACTTATTGTGAAATATATATTTTCAAAAAGATCACCTTATTTAAACTTTTTTTAACTTTATTTAGACATTTTGCAAACTGTTGCTGTTAAGTAAAGTCCAAACTACTGAAGTTTTAGTTAAATTGTTATAAATAAATAAATTACATTTACTTTGCAATAAAATGGAAATAATAAAGTTTATTTTCATTTATTTACCTTGAAATATAACATTTCAATATATATTAGCTGCATCAATATTTGAGCAGCTTTTTTGATCTGGGTCTATATGACCCAATGCAAAAGTGGGAGAGTTAAAGAGAGCTTAAACGAGAAGAAATATCTATGTCACATTTATGCTAAATTCTAGGTCAAATATATTATATTGTTATATTGATTCAGGTTTATATTGAAGTTATACATTCAATCTCACGTTAATTCAAGTATTACTTTGGCTTAAATCACACGTGCATATGCTTTTGCAATAAAGTTTTACAAAATTTATATGAAAAGTTGCCCAGTTTTCAATAAGCAATCTTTATATATATATATATATATATATATATATGTATATATAAAACATATAATTCCATTTTAATAGTTTTGTACATTAATCTGAAAGCAGTATAAATTATGAGAACGTATTAAATGGTTTAAACAATATGTTTATAGAAAAAATAAATAGAAATAGCATTGCCTTCTCATTGCAAAGCAACAGCAGAAATTGGAAATTCAAAGAATGTTAAAGTATCGTTTCCAAAGTGGAAAGGAACTTTCAAGTAATGGGTTTCCGATGAGTTTGCATTATTAGTCCTATAAATTCAATGTTGGACATCCACATGTAAACCTTAATTTCAAAAAAAATCCCTACTTTCTACTATAAGAACTTTTTCTGAATTACTAATTTGGAATTAAAAAAGAAGAATTAACAGTTTTCATAAATTGCCATAAATTTAAGTTCTCAACAGGTTTCAATCCCAGAAAAGTATTAAATAACTGGAACCATAACTAATTTTAGAGTAAAATTTACTTTTTTATATGGTTTACATTAATCTTACAATGTAAAAAAAGTATTTAAAAAGAGTTAACAAAATTGTACAATAAGCAACAAGTGCTGTAAAGTAGAATTTTATGTATAATAATGCAAAAGTATCTTTTTTTATTTAAAATAAGAAACAAATATTACTGACACTTTTACATTAACATTTCATAATAATAATCTAAAATTGAGGATATTATACTATATTAAAGAACTTGTTATTCTAAACTAAATATTGTTACCCTATTACAATAACATGAATTCTTATATATTGCAAATTTTTCCAACTTTTTATGTTACTTTTGTATACTTATTATTCCAATAGGTACCAAGCTCTTGAAACAAAATATGAATATGTGTGTAAACAGTTTTTTTTTTCAATTATAATCTTTGTACTTGGAAAACACATTAACTACGAATCAGGAAATCATTATGTAATATAATAACATGGTTGAGTTTCGTTATATTAATTTAACCAACTAAAAACAACGTGCCAGTCGAAAACACGAGCAAAGTTTCAATGAAATTATAATTATATACACATTTAATATTATTTCAATCGCTTAATTAATTGCTTTTCCTATTAATTACTAATTAATTATTAATATACATTTAATACATATGTGTTTTTAACATAAAAGTGACTTATGACAGCATAACAATGATAATTACCTTACTCTAATGATTTTAATTAATAGTGCTTTAATGCCTAAATATATTAAAAACAAGTAAAATCAAAGTGAGGTAAATCACATAAATGATCAAACTAATTACTGGTAACTTGCTTGAAATTAGTTTATAAATGGTCTAAATCGAATTTTAGTCAAATCTGGTAGATCTCAGAAGACAAAAAAAAATTAAAAACATTCAGAACATTTAACTTACCTGTCAGGGAAACATTTTACAACTAGTTAAAAATTTCGAACAGGTGTCACGCAATTCCAAGAGTGAGATCAAGTGGATTAAAATGGAACCACTTAAAATCAAGTTCCAAAAGAAAAAGAAAAGCACTATATTCCACCAATAAAACTCATCCAGTACTCTACTCCAAAAAAAGGGAGTAGACATTTAATCTAAGTATTCAAATGGAAAAACTTTCACTATTTTATAATTACAAATATTTAACTTCACTTTTATCCCATAACCCTGTGATTAATCTGAACCCCATCAAACATATTAATTCCCTAGACATATTAATTTGCACCATGTTCACCTCCAAAACCTTCCCCCTCACCATTGCAAAGACAAGGGGCCTGAAATTTCCAATTCCCTTCTTATCCCATGGTTCCTTTTTCAATCCACTTGATCTCACTCCAACAACCGCACTCAACATCACCCCCCACCCCACCCCGACCCCTTGTTTAAGTAAAATTCCTTCACCATCCCAAAAGGTAAACCTTCCAATTCACCTGTATCCCATAAAACGGGACTTTACCATTCCACCGGGAAGGAGTCCCACTTTTGGGAGCACGAAAGGGTTCATTGGGGTGCCCCATGTTTCCTCGTCGCCCCACTTGACCTTGTCGCGCCGACTACTCGCCCCCTTCCCCCCACTTTTTTTGCATAAACTAAACACCTGGAGCGTACCCATAGGTAGGGTATCATTCGAGTTGACCGTGGTCCCAGGATACGGGTCCGTGGTGAGTCGGTGTAACTTGGCTCCAGGTGTAATGGCGCCCCACCGAATTGGCAGGGCTGTGGGGGTGGTACCGGCGAAACGCCATAAGTGGGGAAAAACCTCGCAGGCCATAAAACGGGGCCTTACCTGAATAACGTGGATGAACAATGGTGTTCGGGTGTGTGTTGGAGCGGACAAAGTGGCGTCGTTGTCGGTCTCTGGGCGGCTCTGGCTCGGGGACGACTTGACGGGTGGCTTGAGTTGGTTTCCGCGGGACTACGCGACTGGCGTCTGGCTGTTCCTCTGGCCTGGCCGGCTGGCTGGCTGACGGGCTGGCTGGATCGGCCGCTGCCTGGGTTGATTTCCTCTACCTACCCACCTGACCTACATTTCGGCCCCGCGCCTCTCGGGTCGAAGACGCGCGCGGAGTTCGGGGCGACTCTTCCAGCCGGGCGTGGCCAACCAAATGGCACTCGGCCGAGGGGGCCGGACCGCCCCTCACCCGCGGCCAATCGGCTTCGCCCGCCCGCGGCCAAAGCCTCCCCCACCCCCCCATCCTCATCCCCCCGACGACGACGTGCGTCGCTGGGGCGGGGGCGCAAATACGTAACGCGCGGCGCTCGCCAAAGATGCACGTATCCGTTGAAAAGAGATCGGGATTCCGGCGTAGCTCTACCCCCCTGACGCTATGTTACCATTTTTGCGCCGCGGTATAAACTGCTTTCAGCCACCAATCTCCGCGGGCTTATTATTTCGGAGACGTCATACGGTTTATATTTACCTGCAACGCAGAAACAGTTTTGACAATTAACTTCCGTTGGCCATTTTTTTCTCTCTCCTTGTTTTTTCCTCTCTCTCTCTCTCTCTCTCTCTCTCTCTCTCTTGTTTTTTTGTATCATTATTGTTGTTATTTATGCGAGAAGTTTGAATGATTGCCCTGTATGGGTGCAACAACACGGTACCCTAGTAAAAATGAAGTATATATGGACATACATGATTTTTTTAATACCTACATGGCCATATATGGTCATATATGGTGGATGTATGGTGGTAATTGGTTTTAATATGAAGAAATTATTAAAAGCTTACATGGCTAGAATATTATATTAATTATTGCCATGTATCGATCATGTATATCCATATATGAATTAAGAAAAAACATATATGGATTAAGAAAAGACGTATATATTCATATATATTCATACATGTTCATATATGTTCATATATGTTTGATTTTTACTTGGGTAATGTTAACGTAAAGTGTTGAATGTTGTTTAAAATTTACTACCTTTACTACATAATTTGGAATATTGAATGTTTTACTTCAGAACATTATATTGATGCAATAACATTAAGTCATACATAATATTGTAAATATAAACTAAATTTCAAGATTTAACTAGTTTATTTTTAATATTAGTATATGATTATTTGACGAATTGTTATAATAATTTTAATCACACGAAATATTGGAATTAAAAATATCATTAAAAATTAAAAAACCGTAATTAATATCAGACATAAAATGTTTGGTTACATGAAAATACAAATTATAAAAACGATGCAAAATTAATAAAGAAATTAATATCTATGATATTTCATTTTCATTGTAATACAAAAAAATGAAATAAAAACTGTAATTAATTATTAATGGTTGAAATAGATTCCATTCAATCGAATGAAATATAATTTGCATTAATGTTATTAAGGGTGTTGATAAAAAATCATCGAAATCAAAACAGATTACTTTCGGTCGGGATATTTTAATTTTGATTTAAAATGATAGAGACTGCAATGATTATAAGCAGATATTTTAAAATTAGTTTAATCATTAATTCATTATATTATAATCCGCGTTATTTAAATTTGATCATTTTATACCGGATGATCGAGGTTAGTTATTACAATGAAAGTCAACCCTACCATTTTTTAAACATTCAATATATTTTTCTTCAAGATTGTTATAAAATTAATAAATAGTTCAGAAGTAATAATTAATTAAAACTATTTTATTCTAAGTGTGTGCAAATTATTTTCCGAGTGGTATTTCAAAATGTCAAAGGTTACATTTAAAGTTCAAGATGGACCTCTATAATTTGACGTAGGGCGTTCCAAGTTTTACTTTAGATAAAGTTAAATTTTATATAAAAATCATGAACCGACTGTTCACCAACGATTGGTCCTATATTGGCACTCTTAAAACACCCTACCAATCATCTATCCAATCTTTGGTATCAGAAGAACATCAACATTTCTACCTAGACCTTCAATATCAAAAGCCAAATAACACTAAGATAACTCCAAGTGATAAATTAACGATAACAATAACGTGACGTTAATACAGAACTACCATCTAATTCCATGCACAATCCAAACTATCTCCTGTACCAGATATACCCAGGCAGAAGGCAACATTATTAAACCCAAACTGAACCCAGATAGATCATCCCAACTTTGGACCGTCAAGTCCAAAGCGGATTTCAAGTTCTCGATGCTCGATTCGAGCAATGACGTAACATCCTCTACAAAATCCTTCAAACCATCCGGAAAAAGAATACAAAATTGCTAACACACGACCCATTTTCGCCAGACTTATAACAATAATTGGAGCTCCCATTTTGGAAGGGGGGGGGTAGGGAAATTTCTCTTTCTTCTCCCCCGTTTGCTTTTAAGGTAGGAAATTTGCTAAAGGGACGTTGGAATTCATCCGCCGGCAAAATTGTTCTTCCAAGACAACGGCGCCGCGAAGGCGAAATGAAAAATTCCCAGTTACGTCTTTGTATTTTGTTTTGCATAAAAATGAAGTTAGGCGATGCCGCGGCGAGCAAGCTGAATGCGCGCCGCTACTTTGGCAGTAACGAGCTGTTGGCGGAGCTATCTCGTACTTACTTTACGGTGGAAATTCGATTGTCAGTGTGTTCCTTCGACGTAAAATGTCGCGACGCGTGCGCCACCGTGGTCCAAATTGCGCGCGGGGGTTGGGGTGAGGGGAACGAAAGACGCGAACAAACGACCAAAAACGGCCAGGATAGGTTGCCCCGAGGTGGGGGCAACAAAATGGATGCCGACCAATGAAATGGCGCCGAAACATGGCCGCGAGAGGATTTAATCAATACGTCCCGTTAGGGAGGGCGAACAACGTTGTCTCCTCCATCACCACACCTCACCAGGACCGTAACAACCGTCCGAGCACGGCTGACCAAGCGTCGACTTTTTTCACTGAAACGACCAACGCCGCTTATGGTTCTTCCACGTTTGGTTTTTTTTTCTTGGTCACAGTTACAATTATCGCGTTGACATTGCCAACGGTGGCGCGAGTTGTGCCCAGCGCAATTTTTTCGTCAAAATGTTGCTACCCCTTTCGAAAAAATTGTAGTATAGATGTGGATATAAATATTTATATGTAAAGTATGTTGAATTTGCCATTAATTGTAATATATATGAAGTTCTAAAAATGTTTATGACCATGTAAGGTAGATTCCACGTGTCATTAAAATTTATGACTGTGATCTGAGAAATATAAGCTATTGGACGAGTGGTAAACACTATTTTTTAAAAGGAGTTTAGAGAATTATTTAATTGTTAGAATTTAAGCGAGACGTGTTTTTTCTCATTTTTATTTTATACCATTTTGTGATAGTAATAACTTCATCCATGCGAGCCATTGATAAATTTAATGTAAATTTGACGTGAATGATTGAGAAACATCATTCAAAATACAGTGGAATCGTTTATACTTATCGGATCTACATTAGTGAAGCAAAGTATCTTAATTATCGAAGGATTTTTGTTTCCATTTTGTATAAAAAGTCAATTATATGAATGTAATATTTATTTTTAATTGAAAATAAATATTATTACAAAAATGAATATTTTGTTATTATTATTATCATAATTTTATTGGTACTGTTATCAGTAATCTGACTTGTTCTTATGTTTCCACTGTCAAGTGTGAAATTCATTAACGTCACAAAAATCGTGTACACTGAGAAGAATGTTATATAAAAAATTTGCAAGAATCAAACAAAATTATAAGTTATAAACTTATAATAATTCATCTAAAAGCCAATAGTAACCAATAATGAAACAAAATGTGAACCAATTGAAATTTCAGGAAATTGTTATACTTATAAATATTTAAGACTCGTACAGTTTTTTAATTTTATTCTCTTTATATAGTCATATATTAATTAAGGAAAGTATATATATCCATATATAAATTTTTTATTTCCTTATATGAAATTGTTAAAACATATATGGATCAAACTTTCCTAAGGACCTTCATCAAGTTCACCAAAATAAAAATTAAATTTTGTGAATCGGTACAAACCAATTCAAAATTGTTTAATCCAATTACAATTTACTACCGAAGGTAATAAATTCTTCTGATCTGTACCAATTTATGGTACACGAGCACACAATTAAAAATGTCCATTTTTCATAATCACAATCACTACTAAACTGACGTAAAAACCCAATCGTTTCTACTTCAACTTTACAACAGATTTCCCTCAGTTTTCAATTCTTCGGGCTTATTAAATAGTTGGAGCTGCGAAGTTGATCAAAGTGCGCCCACGACGTGCGACAAATGGGCGCATAAATATTGCATTCAATAAAGTCAAAGTCCTCAAACGTTAATGGGAATTTCGTCGCGTTGTCACACAAGTCGTATTACTCTAATGCCCTCCGCCATCGGGCGTGTTTAGGTCTTGGGAATTCCGCATCTCCCGAGTACCAAAAACCATTCCTCCAGATTCAAGCCGAAACCGTTGGAACGTGGTATTGATTTGCCATCATCTCCAGAGTACAAAGTGGGTGTATACTCCGCTCGCGATTCTGGGCAGTGCTTCTAAATGTTTCGCGCATGCCCAGTGCGCCGTTGGACGCGGCAAAGCATGGTCCAAACTTGAATCCGTCGGAGTCTGCTCTGGAAGCTGCCAGCGCGCGACTGGTTAGTCCAGTAGAGGCTTCCTCGAGGCTCGGAGCCTCGTCGGGCTCCGTTAAATATTTCCGAGTGTGATCTTTTCATCTCTTTTTCCTTGTTTTGTTCGCGAACAAAATGGGCTGACACTTTGTACCCCGGACCTTCAGTTGGTTTCAGTTTTGAATTGCATTTTATTTACTGTATTATGTGGTGACGTTTCCTTCCAACAGGTTGGTAAATCGTTCGTTAATTATTTGAACATAAACTAATGCTAATTTTTGTGGAGTCACAGTGATGCAAGGAAAAAATGTGTTAGTATGTAACTATAGTAATGATGCTGTATTAAAATTAGATTTTTCCTTATTCTAGAAAAGAATTTTTAGGTGAGAAAAAGTGTATTGGATTATTTGTTTGACTTAATAAATATATATGTTGGATGTTTGTACATATGTGTTTATATACTGTATTAAAATGGTTATAATTTATTTCAAATTATAACTTATCATTTAATTCAATAATATTATATATTAATGGTACTCTTATAATAATATAATTAGCATGTAGCGATATACATCACTGTAATTTTACAAAAATTCAACGATAATTTCCCTTCGCTTTCATTTAATCAAATAAAATTTAGTGTACGATGACGATTATTTATAAAGAAATCTCTTAATAAATAAAAGATTTATTTAACATAACATACGTTAAAATTGTAATTACAGACGAACATTAAATTCACAGTTTTGGTACTTCTTCAAAATTAACTTTTTGTTCAATTACTCAAAAATAAAATACAACTTGACTGCTTGCAACTTACATAGTACAAAAACATTTTCACTTCATTCTTAATTAAAAACATTACAACTAAATAATTTTATGTAAGGAAAAAAGGAACATAATGTTATGTTGCACTTTTGCTTTCAGACACATTTGTGACTTTAACAAGACAATGTCCAGATCGGGTTCATTTACTTTTGTCACGTATCAATTCTTCAGGGATTGGCAATCTGTTCCACGATGCATATAAAATTTACAGACAATAAATAAACCACAAATGAGGAGTGGGAAAAGTCGTTCGTTAAATGATACCTTCTTCAAACCATTTAGTACAAATATAACAAAAAAAAATTGTACATCATATTTAGTGTATAATTTAATTTATACTTTTTCCATTATTGTTATATGAATGAAATATTAAATGCACCGTTTTATATATAAATCCATTTTTTTTTCAAACTATATTGTGTCATAAATTAAATTATAGATGGATTCAGTCAGCAAAGGTCAACATTTTACAATTTAAATAATTATGATATAAATGACTGTATATCTTAAGTTTATGTTTTAAATGATAAATAATAATTTAAAAAAGTGATTACTTCAATGAATGAAATTATGAAATAAATTGATTTAATTTTTAAAAAATATATTATTTTTATTAATGTAAAGTATTAAAATATTTTAATTAGCTCAATATTTCGTTCATTAAAGTAATTTATTATACAAATTGAATGATTTTATAGTGTTAAGAATAAAAAAAAGTGTATTGAATTATAATAATTAATTTTGCAGCAAAAATAACGTAACGTTTCAATAAAAAGAAATAATTATTCAATGAGTTACGCTTAAACGCTAGTTAATACTGAACTAACTACGATATAGGCTAATAAGAGTAATAAAACGGCATTCAACCAAGTAGAACCGATTGATCATAGCGTTACTTAGCATTTCAACGTATGAAATCAAAAATGTTCTTAAATATTAAAATACATTTTCCATTTTTTTATACATTTTTGCATACTTCTATCCCTTTATTTTATAAAATAATTCAGGTAAACTACAATCAATACTGAAAAGATGTTCTAATTTTGACTTTAATATTTCTTTTTTAAATTATAGATAAGAAACAATATTAATTGGTATTGTATATATTTCTACATTTAATTATTTGTTAAAATATAAACCAACTAATAAGAACATTGTAAAGCTCACATTTTATTTCTAACTTTTTTTCAAATCTTGCAACTTTTTTTCATTATTAAATTTAAAAGTTACAATTTTTTTATTAAGTACTAACAAATGATAATAATTAAAATATGTTAAATTGTATGTGAAGATTTTTATTAATTTTTTTTCAATAATATAAAGTATCTACAGATTATTTTTGTTATATTTACTCGTATGTGATCTCAAATAAATGTACTAATTATACTATCCACATTTACGACTACTCCAATTAGGTGCGCTTTTCTACGCATAATAAAATTGCATTTCTTTTTTTATCGCTAAAAACTGCACGCTTCATTAATTGATTTTCAAATTGTTTGACATAAGTGCGGTATGTGTATTATGCAATAAATTATATATTAAGTGTGCGATAATAAATTTAGTAATACGAACTATTTAGCGACTATAATGTGTGAGGTGAATGTGTGTTATTATTTCTTGTTGAATGTGCGAGTGTGCGTATGTGTGTGCGTATCGAATGAATGAAATCTTGCGGTTCTCTTTCAATAGAGAAACGCGACGTAATACAAAATCCAAGTCTTCCAAAAATAGAGTTGCAATTTGTAATATGCACTGCATACATTTACTATTATTATAATTATTATTATAATAAATTAAATTATATAATAAATTATATTATAATAAAAGTAATTAAAATTTGCTTAATTCTTGATATGTGATGCAAATTACTTTTTTGATGCAAATTAATTTGTCAATAAAATCTTCAAATCTTAACTTTTATTTTTTTTTTACTTAAATTATATAGTTAATAATTAAAAACATCAAACTTTCTTTGATTCTTAAAATAATGCAGTGTATATTAATATTGTGCAATAGTTGAATAAATTATTATATATAAAAGTGTATATATAAATTACGTAAATGTATATCAAGTATGTGTAAGAAGTTTTTTTTAACTATTTGCCAATTTTTTTTTACTTATTAATAAATAAAATATAAAGAGATGGAATGGAATATTCGATATTTTTTTTCGTTCAATATATATGTACACACAATAACTTTGACATTGAATTTCAGTTGTTAAAATAATAAAGACAATTTGTTGTTCAATTCTATTTCAAATTTAATTGTTATTTCAATTGTTTCAGCGTTTGTTTTAAATAAATAATTTAATTTAATTGGATGGTTTTTATGGTTTTTTGTCAATTGATAAGAAACGATTTTTTCCACATTAATTTAAATTTTTAAACTTTAAGATATATAAAAATATATATTGAACGTTTATAACAAATTATATGTAAGTTTTGGTATAAGATATATACTATTGAGAACGTTGTGAAATGACAATAACACGTAGATTATAGAAAAGTTACGCGAGGTATTTTTATTACCCAATATATTATATTATATTGCATTACCCAGTATAATATATATTACCATATGAGAGGTATATATAGTACCCAAACATATGTAAAATTTTAGGTGTTCGTTGTATAATAATTATTATTTACTCTTCTTAAAAGTTTTTTTAAGTTACCACATAAGATAAAAGAAACATAATAAAATATATTTAATTTTTATGGTTCAAAGAACTTTACATAAGAATCGTAATAAACTTTAAAATGATGTATATGAACAAAATTGTTGTGCTACACTGAGAGAAATTTCTTAGTAGTTGATATTATGTTTTATTTATACTCTGAGTGTTACTATATGTGTATAATATTCCTTATATGATATAGATTTTTAAAAGAATATTAGAAAAAAATGTTGATAGCGAGGAATCGAACTCGTTACCTCAGAGTCACTAGTCAGACGCTTTACCACCACTCTATACCGTCGCCTGAAAAAGTATTGATCTTTGTCAAACTTTAGTGTCAGTGGAAGGGGCGTTACATAAGCGACGGCGTAGAGTGGGGGTAAAAAGCGTGACATGTGACACTGAGTAAGCAAATTATATTTCCTAATCACACAATTTCTTCTGATATTTTGTTAAATATTGTATTACTTTATAAGGAATACTATAAATGTACAAATATCTCTGATTTATTATAAAAAATAGTATCAATTATTACTAATAAAATTCTCTCAGTGTAATCGATGAATAAAACATTTTCAAAATAATAAAAAACAATGTTTTTATCAGTTTTTCGTAAACAAATCTGTTAAGATAGTTCATTTTCGTATTTAAAATGTAGAAATGGCTCTGTGATAAAACTTATCAAAATTTAAGTAAGGAAATCCTTTATAAAATAAATCAGAATCAATAAAAAGAATAAAAGCACTGAATTTTGATAAGTTTTAATAAGAATTTATATATTAATTAAAGGTATATATATGATAAGGCTAGAATTAAATTTTAATTTTACTATTCATTTACTCTTCATGGTCACGTTTTATTTAAACCACCTAAATATAATATAAAAAATGCATTTTGTTAACAAAAAAAAATGTGACCATGGAGGTTTTATAAATATTTACTTTCGTTGCGGATTAAATGTTAAATTAATTATTATACAATAATATGCTAAGTTTAGAAATAATTACTATAATATAGCTTGTAAATAACGTATGAAGATGAATTTATTGTGAAGCTATACAAAAAGCAATCGTTTGAAAATACACGAAACAAACTTGAGAAATAAAGGAATAAAAATGAAACACGACCTGTTTATTAGTTTATAAAACATTTATCATTAATTTCAATAAGATTCCTAATTTTTAAAAATATATAACACAATGAAATTAAATCTAATTTAATTGTAATACAAAATAATAATAAATTTGATATTTTTTCTTTTAAATATAACATTTACAATTGTGTCATAAAATTTGACATTTGCAATAAAGGTGCTAATTTATTGTTACACTGAGAAAAAGAATATATTAATTTTTCGTATATAGTTAGGAAACTGAGACTACACGGAAAGTATAAGAAATTTTCAAATAAAATGTATGAAAGCTTAGCATTAAGTATGCGAAAAGGAAACATAATTATATAAAGTAGTGTAATATATGTGCTAAGTTTTCATATATTTAATTTGAAAATTTCTTATAACTACATATAGTTTCAGTTTCCTATTTATATACGAAAATTTAACATATTTTTTTTCTCAGTGTAAGTAAACTTTAACATTGCAATCACTTTTAATACAAATTAAAATTCGATTAAATCTGATAGTGTTACCAAGAACATATCGATCTGTATAATTGTAAACCAGACTGTACATCCTGATATGGTTTAATATGATAAATTGCCTGCAATCACACGTTTAAACGGTGTGTCTCTCGACCAGTGTACCGTAGATTTTGTTTCATTGGATGCATAGAAATAAACGAGATCGGATGTACTTTTTCTACACTTACATCAATTGAACAAGGTAAATTATCGTTCTCCCTTTTTATTTTCTTACTTAATTTATCATTTAATTAAAGTCCTATACGTTAAATGTTATAAAAATATTTAAATATTATTGTGAGTAATTTCAAATTTAAAAACAAAAACTTAAATAACTTATATATAAATACTTAACTACGTATGTCATGTAAACAAACATTGTCCCCACTTTTTGATATAATATAATTATTTTTGACGTAACTTTTAACTCAGTGTATGAGAATTTTATCCTAGAAATCAGAAAGTCAACTTATTTCCTGGTATTATAGTACTCTATAAGAAAGTTAGGATACAAGGTAGGGCCCTTATCAGGTTTCCAATGTAAAATTCCCATGCAGAAACTCATAACGATTATTTTTGCAAAAAATATAAAAAAATAACTAGTAAAAATCAAACATATATGGTCATATGTTTTTTCTTAATGCATATATGGCCCATATATGGAAATATGTTTTTTTTTAAATCCATATATGGATATACATGTTCGATATATGGCAAAAATTGATATAATATTCTAGCCACATATGCTTTTAATAATTTCCTCATATTGAAACCAATTATTACCATATATCAACCATATATGGCCATATATGGTCCATGTATGAATTAAGAAAGAACATATATGTCCATATACGACCATACACTCGACTTCCACACATTTGCTTTTCACTTATTTTCTCTTTCAAACATTTGCTGCAGTCTTGGCCAATCAGTGAAAAGCACAAAACCCGCCAAATTTGAATAAGATTTATTAATAATGAAATCAGGTATAACAGTTCATCAATTAAATAGCTATACTGAAGATAATTTGAAAAATAGAAAATTTAAAGACCGCATTTGGTACTTTAATTCGAGCTTAGTTCCTTAACCTCCACAGCTTTTCTGATTATGGGATAAGCCTTACTTAATCTTCTTTTAGTGCCTTATCTAAATTACTAAGCATTTACATTCTGCCTTTGTTAATAACTGATGCATAAATTTAACTACACCAAATGCAGTATAAAAAAATATATTTATCTTTTATTATATAATTTCAGAATTTTACTATAATATATAATAATCGTTATGAATTTTTCAAGTATATCCTACTCTCACAATATAATTAGCAATTTTGTAAACATTTATAATAAATAAAACAGTTTTAACAGACGAAAAAGGAAAAAGAAAAGAATTAAAATTTAATTTAAAACTAATTTGAGATTAGAACTCACTGCATTAGATTATATAAGAATTAATTTGAGAATTATCTTATCAAAAGTAAAACAGATTATCACAGAGCACGGTGAAACTGGTGATTCTAGTTTTCGACGATATTATCTCGACATTATCATACGCGGCAAATTAAATGGCAAAAAGTGAATACACATTTGTTGTGACTCAGCGATAGAGGCAAACATTTGCAATGTTTTGAATATTCTTAATGCCGTATTAAACAATAACCTTTTAAAAGGATTATATATGCTTCTTAACTGATCAAGAAAACAAATTATTTCCATTGACTTAATCGACTCGCATCTTTGACGTGTTAATAATAATCAATATTTACAAGAATTTTCATTAATTTTGCTAAATGCAATACTCTGAATGTGCAGATAACAAGTGTTGCCTTGATGACAACAAAATTTAATTTATATATTATTATTATTATAATAAAAGTACTGCAAAAGTATTCAATATATTAAAAATGGTTGTTCAAGATTAATTATATTAAAAAATTAAAGGTTCATATCTATATGTATATATATGTATGTATATATTATTGTTTCTTTTTAGATGAATGTAAAGCTCTTCATATTGCTAAGTATTTCTCTAATTGGACATGGACTTCCTACGCAAAACCAAAGATACAATGTTTACAATTATTTAATAAACAATGAAAAAGATAAGAAACATTTAGACGACATACCTGTTACAAAGATATTGGACAATATAGAGGGAGATAAAATCAAATTTAATCCACTCGATAAAAGCACCAATGTCGATATCAAAAGTCATACTTCCAATAAAGCTGAACTACGTAATATAATCGATTTGATCAGATTAATTGTACCAAACGCAGGGATAAATAAAAATGTATCTAACGAGGTTACAATTGCAAACATCTCAGCAACTGTTGATGAACCAAAATTGCCAGTACCAAAGTCATCAGCCATTGTTATTGCCTTAGTCAACTATTCACCAATGTCAAATATGTCATCAAAAGGTGACCATGAGTTAAAGACGACAACCATATCGAATGATAATGATCCAACAACTAGTAAAATAAATGGGAATGATTTAAAAACATCTACTGCAACAAATTATAATCCAACAACTAGTAAAACAAATGCGAATGATTTGAAAACATCTACCACAAGAAATTATAATAATCCAACAACTAGTAAAACAACTGGCAATAATCCAACAACTGGTAAAACAAATGTGAATGATTTGAAAACATCTACCACAAGAAATTATAATAATCCAACAACTAGTAAAACAACTGTCAATAATCCAAAAACTTCTACCACAAAAAATGATCATCCAACAACAACTAGTAAAACAACTGTCAATAATCCAAAAACTTCCACCACAAAAAATGATAATCCAACAACAACTAGTAAAACAACTGTCATTAATCCAAAAACTTCTACCACAAAAAATGATCATCCAACAACAACTAGTAAAACAACTGTCATTAATCAAAAAACTTCTACTACAAAAAATGATAATCCAACAACAACTAGTAAAACAACTGTCAATAATCCAAAAACTTCTACCACAAAAAATGATCATCCAACAACAACTAGTAAAACAACTGTCAATAATCCAAAAACTTCTACCACAAAAAATGATAATTTAACAACAACTAGTAAAACAACTGTCAATAATCCAAAAACTTCCACCACAAAAAATGATAATCCAACAACTAGTAAAACAACTGTCAATAATCCAAAAACTTCTACCACAAAAAACGATAATCCAACAACAATTAGTAAAACAACTGAGAATAATTTGAAAACATCCACCACAACAAATGGAAATTATTTAAATAAATCTACCACAGCATTTGAGATCACATCTAGTAATTATATTTCTGTCACCCCTTCGTTAGATAAAGAAACGAAAGGATCCACAGAATTAACAAATATTACTTCTCAAACTAATGTAGGTATAACTAAAACCACACCTTTTGCAACAACGTTATCTACAACAAGCAAAACATCAACTCAGAATATACCTTATACAACAAAATCTACTGCAATTAATAATGAAACGCAGAAATCTACAACGCCATATATTCCAACGTCAACTGCAACTTCTGTTAAAACAACAGAAACCAGTGAAAAAACAACAGAAATAAAATCAACTACTAAAGTGCCCCACTGTACGACAATCACAGGAAAAACAACTGTTCATTCCACTACGACAGAATCTGCCCAAAAAACCACACTTATTAGTACAACAACAACAGTTGACTGGCAAAAGTGGTGCAAGGAGCAATGCAAGCTTGGAACTGGTGGAAATGCATGCGATTGTGACATTATACCATAATGTAATTGGCAGAGGAAAAAGTCACAAAATATCATCAATACTTTTTCATACCTTTTGGGTTTAATTGTCAACAACTTTCAGCAAATTATTTTTGCAAACGTAACACCTTCAAACATATTAATATTATTTATTATTATAATATTTATTATTAATGTTATATAACATGTTTTATACAGATTTTTATCCTTCATTATTGCTATAAAATGATACATTTGTTAAATTAATTACGTAACATTTTTCTCAGTGTATATACTTTTAATGTAAATCATATTTAATGAATTATTTAACATGTATTTTGTTCATTTTTACGTATATTATATATTAAAATGAAATATTTACGTAAATATAAATATAATAAATACGTACTTAATCGTCATCTAATATAAATATAATAACGATTTTATTTTGATGCACTTGAAAATGTACTATTTAATCATAATACTGAAAAATGAAACGTTTTTAAAGTACAAAATATAAACAAACTTACCATTTGTTTTCTTATTTACATCAATTTTTATCCTATTTGGATGTAAATAAACAATATCCATTTTTTTTTATTTTATTTAACCTTCGGAAAATTGTTTTTCTATGTATTGAATGTTAAAAACGTTTTGTTTTTCAGTTCCATTATTTAACCTTATTATTATATCAAATATTAATGCAATCAACAGTTTGCCTTGTTTATTAAACTGCAATGCATTTTACACGTAATAAAAGAGAAATTTTCATTATCATACAGAGATAAGTATTCATAATACTACTGTATGATACATTTATAGCCAAAGTTTATCTACGGTAAATAAGCAATTTCATTTCATTGCTATTATTCATATATATCACAGTTATTTAATTTTGTAAATTGAATCTCAATAAAAAGTTTTTATTATAGAAACAAATAACCATTATTCCACCCATTGTAATTATTAATTATCAATTAAATGTATTTATACGTGTGTCTAACCTTTGCAATTTTTGGCGCCTTTTTCGGAAGTCTTCATATCATTTAATAAACCTGGTATATCTTCATAAATAAAAACGTTTATATGAATAATAGGTGTCACATATCTTCAGAAATTATTTGCCAATTACATCAATAACAGGAATCTCTGAACACACTTAAATTTGGACGTTTAAAAATCCGATTATCGGCTTTGGTAAAAGCGCGCGATCACTATCATGAAACTATGCGTACGCAGTCTAGTTCCGTTCGGAAGTAACCGAGCGGTAGTGAACAATGATATAACGTTTTCAGATCAAGTGAAAATCGATTCTTCTATCAATTTACTGTAAAAGGAGAGACAGAAAAATTGATTTCAAATTGATTTTGAAACGTAATGCCAATTTAGAAAGCCTATGTCTGAAAGGTAGTACGAGAAAAAAATGAAAGTGATCTGAAGTTGAACGCAACCGAGGATGTACCCCATGGTTTCGTAACATAAAAATCATAAATAAGCTTTTTTATAAATATTTATATGCGAACACATGTGAATTGTTAAGAAATTATAAAAGAATTCCTAAATACAGCTTTTTCAAATATATTTTTTTTTGTTTTATTGGTACAAATTCATACATCTATAGGGACCTTATTCAGAAATGATTCATAGAAATTATTGTTAGTTCTATCTCTCTTTTCCAAGTCACGTGAGGAAAAGAAAAAAAGAGACAAATTCTTCCAATATATTGAGTAATTGTAATATTAAGATGATGCCGTAAGCGTTAATTACTAGATTAGGGTGTTATTCGTTTTTATTAAAATGAATGAGAATTAATTGATGTTGTTGATTCAGCACATTTTCTCAATCTGGGAGATTATTTAACAATGA
>JABFPN010001518.1:0-28427 GCA_022817305.1 Leptoteleia sp. ZL-2020 | reverse complement strand
AACATGTAGCCCGAAGGTCACGTGACGTTAGAATTTCGGTCGGATAGCCATCAGCGCCTTCAGCGGCAACGGAAAATAAGAATTAAACTTATACAATAGAACATATAGGCCGTGTCACTGGGCTGGCTGTATTTCAAACATCGACGCACGCACACAATGATTTTTTAGCGTGGCATCACTATTTTGTTTGTATGGATGTATGTATTTATGATGTAGCATTGCCACCTTACAAATAATGATGTCGCGTATCGTGTGCGTGTTCGATATTCGAAATTCGGCTCCCAGTGGCATCATTGGCCTAACTTATGCTGCAGTAGCGCCGCTGCAGCCGCGTGTGTTCGTAAACGCACATATTGAGTTCATGTGAACCGCAGTGCTAAAATCACGGAGTTAAGATGTTTCCATTAATTGTTTTTAAAGAAGTTAATATTAAAAATGTTGGAATGATAAAAAGATATTTTTTACACGGAAAAAACTATACCGTTTTGAAAATTAAGTTTTTATAATGGAATATAGATATACAACTGTTGGAAATCTTTTTTTTTACTTCGTAATGGTATTCTTCCACCTTGGACTACGTACCACTTAATGCCAACAGGTGGCTTTGACCATGAAGTCAAGTTCAAATTCAAATTTCTCGCTATATATTTACGCGCTCTTAAATCCGAATGAATAACCATACTCTTTAGACATTTGTAATCACCTGTAATTCAGGATCACACGTTCTAAATGTTGTATACATTCATCTTCATCAGGAACAGCAAAAAATCAAATTAATTTATTCTACTATTAATTTGCAAGTCATTGTTACATTTATTTTAATATTTCACAAAATAAAAAGGAGTAAAAAAAGACTTCATTTATTCAAAGATATTATATCTTTCTAACCTTTAGTTTAAATACTAATTAAATCTAAAGTATTTACCTAAAGTTAAAAAAAATAGAAACAAGATGTCCCTGAAAATTCTAAAACCATCTTTGCCGATCATATAAGCGACAAAAATTGCAGTAATTACGCGCCAAAAAATGATAAATACCCTTGTAAAAAATGCTGGCATTAGAAGGAATAGAATGAAATTGAAATTGAGAATATTCTATTCGGAGAACTTTGAATATCACGAGTAATAGAAAACGGCTGACTATCGAACGCGGAATTAAAATCGTAAAGTTTAATTGAAATTAAAATACTTTCAATTCCGAAAACTTCCCCAAATCGAATTGAATATTCTCAAATTTCAATTTCACTCTGTTCCGTTTAATACCAGCATTTTTTTTGCAGGGACTCATTTTTTCAGAGCTTTAATCGTTGTGTGTCGTGGCGCTTGGGATCTCGCGTTTTTATTCCCTTTTTTTGCGGTCGTGTTTGTTTAAAATAATCAACATGTCAGCCATGTCGCCGCCCTGAAAAGATGGCCGTCCGTGATGCAAGTATTTTTCAATTATTTTTAACTTGATCGCGCATCGGGATCGCGGGCGAATCAAAACCCGTAGTATTTCAGTGCGAGACGTCGCTGGGCGTCGCACGCGCCTCGTATCCGTTCGCGTGAAGTAATATGCGTCGTTCGCGCCGTCCTTCCTCGTCGCGGAAAAGTCGTTTGTTTTTGGCTGTCGCGCGCGTGTCGCTTCTAACCTAAAAGTGCGCGAGACGTGGAATCCAAGCCAGAGCTCGTTGCCTTTTTCGTTGTTGCCGTTGATTCGGCCAGGGCGATGTCGTGGCGACGCGCGACCAGCCCGGCTCGAGTCTCACGAATCCGTGTTCCTTCGTTCCTCGCGTTTTAACGTCAAAAACGTCCAATCTCTGCGACGATACGACGCACCACTTTGTCCCTGCACAGCCAAGGTAATTCTAGGCGACTGCGACGGCAACATCTTCATAGTCCTCAATCTTCTTTAATTAGTATTTCATGTTTCAAGTTTATATTTAGCAAAATTCTCAACCAAAAATTTCTCTTCGCGATTTTGATTTTTGTCGTTTTCTTTTGTTTTACTCGTTTTCGTAATTACGCTTTGGCATTTTGTACCCGTGTGTTCGGTTCGGGTTTTGTTTAAAAATTAAAAATTATTTCTGGAAATTCGTGAGTTTTGATGTGCAAAACGTAACATGACTTTGATGTACAAAAGTCAAGAGATGACAGTTGTCGATTGTTTTGTTTGGGATTTACCTTTTCTTTTCATTTTCTTTCCTTTTTTTGACATTTCTTTGTTACTCTAATGAATTTGAAACGAATAAGTGAAAGTGTCAATTTTATATTTTATTTCTATCCTTGAGAGAAAAATAGTAAATTTTTATCATTCACTTTTTTAACAATTATTATTTATAAAGTATATCTATATAGACACATATATACATGTACACACGCTTAAATATATACATTTAGTGTTTGTTTTGTATATTTTATAATCACGTAACAATGCATTATTTATATTTAAATATTCACTTGTTTAATCTAAAATATATTTATTGTAAAAATAAATTATACTTTATTATTTATACTGTATATTATGTACATAATAATTTACTTAAAGGAATATAATATTTATCATTCAGTTTTGTAAAAATTTAATTTATAGACAAGTGTAAGAATATTGCAATAAAACATAATTATTCACTAAAAAATTATAACAAATTTAATATGAAAAAATTATAATTTATATATTAAATAATTGCAGCATCACAAAGTGAATATAATTGGATAATTTTTCATAGTTTTATTGGAAACTTATTCAAATGTTAAATCTATCAATGAATTATCAATGAATCATAATTTGGATACAAATTGTCATTGAAAATATAAAATACACGTTACTTTCACTTATCAAATTCTCTTACTTCATTCTTTGAATCAATCTTAAGTCAATTTATGTAAAGCAAAGAGGAGGTGTGAAATTATTTAAATAGAACAAATAAAATGAATATTGCAATATTATATATATATTATCTTTAAAATATAGTAATTATAAACATTGTAATTATACATGCATGCCTTATAAAATGATATTTATGTAATTGAACATTTGCAACAGATAATTATTTATATAATAAAATATCATTCTTGTATTAAACTAATGTGACATATCATTACAGAATTTAAAATATTTTGTTTATAGTTTGCTCAAATGATAATAAATCGTTAATCAATTTGAAAAGACTTGGTACATATTTATCACCTTTCATTATCAGAATCAGTTTTTTTCACTGATTAAAATTATCCCATGAACTTGTTTTTACAATTTATGTTAACTTGTTATAATACTGATTTTAATGTAAAAATGTTCTGTCATGTCAATTTTACATTTAAAATTTAATATATGTGTAAGTTCATTTTTTTTACTTTTATTTTGTTTTTTAAATTTCTAATTTATCAATTAATAAAAATTTATTTAAGAGACTAAATGGTGAATCATATAAATGGTAATAATATAAATTATGATTTGATCAATTAAAAAATTTAGTTAATGTATATTAAATCATCAATTAAATTCATTTAATTAATTGTACCCACAGTTAGTAGTAACAGTGATAAAAAATGAACATAAGTATACTATATATATAGATATAATAAAGTAATTATATACAGAATAATATGTTCTTAAAAAGTATTGTTTATGCATTTAAATAAATATCCCTCCCAAAAGCCACTAATTTAATACTTACACATGATGCACCAACCAAGAAATGGAAAAATCTAGTACTAAATTACTAAATCATTAGTAATATAAGGAAAATTTTTTATAACTTCAATAATTTTTTTATTGATATTTGTACACTCAGTTTTGTGTGTGGATTTTATTAAAATAGAACTTTATATATGTATATTTACCTCATCATAACATAGACAACATGATTTTTATGCTTCCTTTAAGTGATAAAGTTACTATGATAAAAATGAATCATTAAACAAGAATTTTATCTAATTCTTTTTTAAATATTTCAGTATAATCTTTATTGTATTTTCATCTCTGTCTTGAGCATATTCATTCTGTGTCAATATTTAAGCTGTTCACTTTTTCCTTTCTTCCTTCTTCGTTTCCTCTTTATATACATATACAAGTTAATACTCAATGAACCGTTTTATGAACTTTTATTGTAAAGAGAAAACCATGGTAACTACAGTTTCTAAATTTAGTAGAATTAATGAAAATTTCACATTCCTCCTAATATAAATACAGTGATTTTTATTCATTCAAATACTCCTCCAAAGTGAAAGAGAAATCATTTTAAGAATTACGAAGTAATTTACTAATTTATTTAATTATAATGAGTAAATTACTATTGCACTTATGAATTATACTTGATGAAATACTAAGAATTTGTTATTTTCATTTCACAAGCACTCTAGACAGTTTATCATCATGACATTTATACTTTCAAAAAATAATAAAAGTGTATGTACAAACAAACAACATACACATCTATCTAGATTGAGCTGAAAAATGTATACTAATTTGCTTTGTGTTATTTTCAAAATCCAAACCGTGACATGAAAAGTAGTGCAGTGATGTAAGTGAAGGACTCATAAATACATCATTTCAAGTGCCATAATCAAGCAACTCGACGTCCATCAATTGCCGATTGTCATCAATGATTCATAAACGCAACGCCTGTGAAATTCATTGATCTAATGAGACATGGATGAGAGACGAGTGGCGGATTACTTTGTCGTGGCGGGATTGCCCGGCCAAGACGACGACGTACCCGATGATGAAGATGATTCGTCGTCGATCAAATTGGAGGACTGGTGCCAAGAGGGCACACACCTCAGGGATATTCAAATGCAAGCACCTATTACAGACCTTGCTGTGATCTTCCCGTCACTTGGCGAATCTTGTCCTAAGGGTTACACGTTACTCGAATACACTGTCACTGGGTTTCCTGCAGATTTAAATCACGGTAGTCTTAAAACGGCAGAATGTTTTTTGTGTTACCGCAGAGGACGAGATAAACCCCCGTTAGTTGATATAGGTAAATAGAAAGTTTGAATTGTAAAATTACAATCTTTTTTTCTTTTTTTTTATTAATTTTTAAATTAAATTTCTATGAAGATTTCAGTTAATCAAGTCTTTATATGATCACGGAGAATAAATGTTTAAAAGTAAACATTAAATATTTACAATCTATAACTAGTATCTGTAACATATAAATTCTAACATAATCAATGTTATATAAAAATTATATTATGCAATTTTAATAATGTACATCAGCGCATTAAAATTATTATGCAAGTATAATCTAAATTCTAATAAGTGTTTGTAATTGGAAATAAAATTACATTTCAATGATGATTCTTTTATTTATTATATTTTTATATAATAGAAACTTCTTTATTTTGTATACATGCCTGCGTGTATATTAAAAATATTAAATAAAATTGTGTCATTGTTTTATTAGGTACATATATGTATATTTAAATGTGTAGGTGTCTTATATGATGGGCGAGAGACGTTAATGAAAGATGCAAAAATTGTCGAAAGAACTCCGAATGGACATATCGCTAACGTCAATAATTCAACATCGAAAATCTTTGTGACGTACCGAAGAGCTAGCCCAAAGATGCCATGCAATTCCTTGGTGGTGACAGACATTTGTATTATATTAAATAACAAAGGTGAAACCGTACCCCATACGTTTTGCGTCCTCAACAAAAGTTTGAATAAAGGCCTACTTGGAAGTGAAGTCTACCTCTGTTACAAGAAATCAATGAATCGCGCAAACTTGATATCTTTCAAACCAGCAATCTTGTATAAGTATCCAACGACAGATTATAACAGTTTTGCATTTCCTGATACTGTAGCCATGTTTTGCCTTCCCATGGGTGCGACAATCGAATGCTGGCCAAAAGTCGCCTGTAAACCGAAACCGGTGTTCTCCACTTTCGTTCTCACTGTCGCTGACGCTGCTCAAAAGATTTATGGTTCTGCGATTACATTTTACGAGGAGATCGCTCCGGCAAATACTACTTTCAGCAATAATGACGAACTAGAAAACATCCAAGAGGGGAACTTTAACTGCAATAATGGTTTGTATTTATTTAATGGCGGTTTATTTAAAAAAAATAGAGTATAGTTGGTTTCATTTGATAACTTTTTCAAGACATAACTATCAAATTTTTTGTATATTAACATTTTTTGTTCCTTTTTTACTTTTCTTTTTATTACAAGGAGAAAGTTGTTTATTGTTACTGGAGAGAAATGTAAAAATTTAAGCCATTTATTTTAAGTAATTTAAGTACATTTATTGTTATTTTTTATGTTAACTTAATTTAATAATCTATGTGATTTTCATTATTTTATCATCTAGTTTTGTATATGATGTATAAATATTTTAAGTTCGAAGATAAGAATTCCATCTTATTGTAAATTATACAAAATAATATAATTTTATTGTTGTATAATTTTAACTTATTATCATACTACAATTGTTGTGGCATACTGCCCTAATAGTAATAAACACATCTCTTATAAAGTATTTAATGGATTATTTTCAATTAATAATAATTCGAACATTGAGAAAATAATAGATAAATCAAATATAATTCAGTTGATTGAACTTTACTACGAGGTTATATGTAGTGAACTGAATTCTATTTCAGATTAATCTACAGTATAATTGAAATAAATTTGTTTCTTATTATTTAACTGATGCATGTTTACAAAGAAATTAATTAAATTTAACATTTATGTTTAAAATTATGTTGTATTATTTTCTTTATTTTGCACAGAAAAAATACATTTATACAATTTATATCAAGAAAACATTTTATTAAAAAGTACTCTGAATGGTATATATATGTAACATATATAAGAACATCGCATTTCTAATCTTATTCTAATCTAAAACTTGAACTTGTTTTTATTAATATTCAACAACTTTTTATAAAATAAAATACATTTATATGACATAATTAAAGTACATCTATTTTTCTCTGCAGAAGGAGACACGGAAAATGTATCGAACGAAGCAAGCAAGAAATCCTTCAAAAAATTTGGTATTCTAAAGAAGTTAACACAATCTCAGCTAGAAAAACTGCAATACGTTGATCCGGCTAGCCAATCCTTGAATATAAGCAAATCGATTTGCATTTTATCGCACTGGCCATTTTTCGATACGTTTGAGAAATTTTTAGTCTTTCTTCATAGTATGGTCAATGGACAACCTCAAAGCGTTGCCATTGAAAAGTACATTTCTTTCTTTCTCTGTGACATACCATTTCCAAGTCCTCAACGACCGCGGATTTTGGTGCAGTTGAGTAATTTTCAGGATACATTGATTTTAACGCAGCCTGAGGATTTGGCTTTGCCACGATCTGGGGCCAGTTTTAGACAACTGCTGGTGAATCTTGGACCTGACAATTGTTTGTTAATATTGTTGTTGGTTCTGATGGAACAAAAAATTCTTGTTCATTCGTTACGACCAGACGTTCTAACTTCTGTCAGTGAAGCGATAGCGATGATTTTATTTCCATTCAAGTGGCAATGTCCTTATGTACCATTATGTCCATTAGGTTTGGCAGAGGTAAATATTGATATTCTCCATTTTATTTAAAAAAAATATTAAATAATCGTACATCAAAAGTTTATGTCAAATATAGTCCAAATTAAAATCAAAATAAATATAACAATTATGTAAAGTTTATTTCAATAAATAATGATTAAAATTTGCCTTTTAAAAATGTTTATTTAATATGTAATCAATACATATAAAAGTGTTCACACACTCGATTTATAAAAGGAGTAGTACTCTTAGTTATTGATTAAAGTCTAACATTAATTTTTTTATCTGTGTTTCATTTTATCTCGTTCGCAAGAGATAAAAATTGACTTTTAACAAAAATGATACAGAACGAAAACAATAAATTTTCAATTTGTGCAAGTTATAGATATTTTGTATTTTAATTAAATTTATATCTGTCTGATTACAACGTTAAAATATTACGTTCGATATATGAATTATTATATATGTTAGATACACCTTAAATATACAAATGCATTATGTATAATCTGTTATTACATTTTGTATTAATTTTATCAATACTATGTGGAGTATAAATAAATTTAACATTTGTACAGGTTTTAAATGCACCAATGCCCTTTTTAATTGGAGTGGATTCGAGATTCTTTGATCTGTATGATCCACCTCTGGATGTAAATTGCGTCAATTTGGATACAAACAATATCGCTATTTGTGAAGAGAAAAAGTTTTTAAATGTAAAACTGCTACCCAAAAAGGCGGCTAGAATATTAAAAAACAATCTTGAAAAAGTTTACAACAATTTAGCAGAGAAGATACGCAGCGTTCAAAAATCAGAGATTAATGCAAGTGAAAATGATGTGATAGTTGATAAAGGTATATAAAGTTATTCAGAAGAAAAGTAAAAATTATATTTATCAGATATATTTAATTTGAGTTTTGTTTTCAGATATCAAAGATTTTAGTTTAGATAAACAATTTCAACAAAAGCGTGCCGAACAAATTTTGGATGTGGAGATCCAAGAATATTTTTTGCGATTTATGGCGATGATCCTGAAAGGATATCGTTCATATCTACTTCCGATCACGAAAGCTCCAACCATAGGTTCTACGGATCCAACTAGTCTTTTTAATATTCAAGCTTTCCTCAGGAGTAGAGACAAAGCTCATGCCAAATTTTACAGCATGTTAATTAGGACACAAATGTTTATTCGGTAAGACCTTGAAAACATTGTATATACATTTTACATTATTAATCACTTTCTATTACCCAGAACGAAAAACTGTTATTATGAATTGTTAAATGATGTCTTTATTTATTAGATTTATTGAAGAAAGAAGTTTTGTGTCTGACATGGATATGGCAGGTTTAGCTCTTTTCGATGAATGTACAGAGAGAGTCGAAGAAGAAAATAGTAAGTACGATGAAAACAGAGAATTTAAAACTAGAATCTATTTAAAAAAATTCAAAAGTTTCTATACTACAATTATTTTGCAGCGCAATTGTTGGAATTGGATGAATCTCAGCATAGTGAACGAACAGTTTTTATACCTCCACCTGAACCCAGACCAAATGAACCACCCAGAATATATAAGACATTTAGTTTGGATAATTCTTTGATGAAGCCTCAAAAGAATCACAATTTAAAAAATCCTATCTTAAATGCCTTTTCCATGGTACCTGGTAGCCCTATGGCGCGTAGAACAAAACATGAAATCAAAGTGGCTCAAAGAATGGCTCGAAAACAAGTTAGTTTTTAAACTGGTTCAATATTAATGCATATTATAATTTTTACTGCAATCATAAATTAAAAACAATAACAATTTTGTAAAATTATACAATTATAAAGTTAATATTGATGTTTTGCTTTTGTCGAACGTAATAATTAATATTATGTGTCATTATCTTACTAATAATATAAATTTTATTTTTTCTTTAAATAATTAGTTTTTAATTTAATTTTATTTTCTAGGCGGCTTTGCCAGATAGGTGGGGAAAATGTTTACTTAGTACTTGTTATAGTATGTGGTTTTTACATTTACCAGCTCTGTTACAAGTTTCAAGTCAGCCTGCAACCATATTGCATCAAGCTTATGAAGTGCTTGTAAAATTGCAAAAATTGCGATTGGATCCAATGGAAGAAGTAAAAGACAAAATAATATTTAACATTTACCAAAAATTAGTATATAAAAAAGTTTTACAATAGTTAAACAAATATTAAAATACAATTAAATATAATAGGATATAATATAATTAAAATATTCAAAAAATATTTTTTTCCGTATCTAATTGATTTTAATTGTAATTATCATTTATATACATTTATTTGTAAATATTATAATCAAGGGATATTCATAATTGTTTGTCTATATTTAGGTTTGTTATAGAGTTATAATGCAGTTGTGCGGTGTTCATAGTCAGCCAGTATTAGCTGTAAAGTTACTTTTCCATATGAAACGCAGCGGAGTGCAACCAAATGCATTAACTTATGGATTTTATAATAAGGTATATAGTAAATTTCTTTGAATTTAATTAATTATTATAGTGAATCTTGTTTTGAATTCAGGCCCTACTGTTTTCACTTAATTACTGATTAGAATTTGAACATGAAAAAAAGATCAATTTACATAAAAAGATAAACAAATTAAAATTACGAAATCATACTTATAGGCTGTATTAGAAGCAACATGGCCATCTGACATGACAAATTCTGGTCAATTAATGTGGAATAAATTACGAAATGTAATTGTTGGTGCGGCTTTGTTCAAAAAAGCTGGAATGAAATGGGCAAGAAAGAAATCAACCACAAATAACGACACCCTAAGTTCTGATAGCAAAAGTCAGGGAATGGGCCATGGTATTTCACGTTTGAGTCTTGACAGTACACATTCGCAAGATACAGAGGCTACTCGCAGTGATTGTAAGATTATTTTTACACAAATAAACATCGTTTATATTAAATAATTCTTTTAACAAAGTTTATTTGGTCATTTGTCATAGACACATTATTTATAACATACCTAAACATTTAAATATTCAACTTAAATATATATTTGAAGTTGTAATTAAGTGATAACAACAATTTCATAATTCTGAAAACATATAAAATATTAATAATAACACTATACTATTAAAAAAAATATTTAAACAGTAAATTTATTCAAATCTACAGCTTTGAAAGGCAGTTCAGTGCCAGATTTGCCTGCTTTTGATTTGGGAGTAATGAAGACTCAGCTGTTACGTCAGAATAGTATTGTTAAGGATCCAGGGATTTTAAGTTCCTCACAACCAGATGCATTAGATCGGTCAGTCAGTAATCCAAGGTCAGTAAGTTATGTGCCCCCCACCTCCCCCATAAAAAGAAATCGTGATAGACAAATAAAAAAATAAAAAGGGAAGAGATTTTAGTGTAAAATTCTTCTTTTTAAATTATTAATTAACTTCAGATATAAATTCACTGTTTGATATTTAACATTAATTAATAAATGCTTTTATAGTTTGGTCCGAAGTGGAGAGTCGCCATTAAAAAGTCCAATACGAACTCCAGTAACTGAAAATGACCCATTAGGCGCGTTAAATGACGATAATACTCCTATTGTTTCACCATGCGAAGAAAATGACTCGAATTGTTCGACGAGTACTTTGACAGTCATGAACAATGTGGATGAAGATAGGCCAGGAGGTCCTTTGTTATTCAAAAGGTTTGCATTATATTTGTTTATTTCTTCCACGTCTTTTTCTAATGCTTTGTTAAATATTATTTTACCTTATGCCATAACTTATCAGAACTGTTAAGCTTAAATTTCATAGCAATATATTCTAATATTGATACTCTTTAGATATTGATAATAAATCTTTCCAGTATGGATTAAGATAAACGAAATGGTGTTTCAATTATTAGGTACATCATTTTTAAACTGAATTGAATACATTAACTACTTTTAACATATTTTATACAGATACAATAATATTGTTTGTCAATAAGTTAACGTTATGAATTTAGAGGAAGTTACTTTTTTTTATTTGTATTTTGTACAGTTGTTCACGCATTTTTGATAACAACTACAACTTCACTTCAGGTGTTTAGAATGAAATAGATATTATGCCTTCTTATTTGAATTCTTTTTTCCTTCTTCATATTTTTTAATTTTAATTTGACTGTATTTTAATTTTGACACTGATTTGACGTCAGTGATTATTATGTGCTTAGCAACATGTTGCCGCGGAGTGCGACTTTCCACCAGGCTATAGATGAAGTTGGATCAACATTAAGTGGTCACCTGCAGAGAAGCGAAACAATGCCACATTCTGTTGCACAGCAAAATGACCAAGAACGAGAGAAGGATCGCGTCGAACTCAGTAGTTTATGGGCGCAAAATAAAGATAGTGTGACCTCCAGTTTGTCTAGTTTAGGTTCTAGTTTAAAATTAAGTTTTGGGTAAGTTAAAAAATAAAATTTTTACTTGATAAATTAACAATTTATTTTAAATAATTTTAGTTCAATATCATAACCATTTTATATGCATGCATGATTTTAATTTATTTGTTATTTACGCACTGAATAATTTAATATTTTATTTAAAATGTTGAATAATACGATTTATTGTAGTTGCCAGTTTTTTTAACATTAAATAATTCGAAAACAGAAAATATTAAAATAATAACTCTTTGATACAGTATTTAAAACTAGTAAACTATAATATAGTCAAACTATAAATTCTTTGTAAATTTACTAAGAGTTATTGTTTTATCTTTGGGAATTTAAATTTACGTTTTCATTAACTTTAATTTGAGTTACGAAAGTTTATCAGTTATTGTTTATTTGAAATTTTACTTAAGGTGAAATGTTATGAGGTTATGTTCATTTCACCTTAAATCCTGTTCTATTTAAAATAAGTGTGTTTTTGTGTTTTATTTTGTTACCTCTTTTTTGTTTGTTTGTTTTATGTTTTTGTTGTGTACCATTTATGTTAAAATACAAAGACGTTATTCCACTGGAGGCTTAGCATTTGCCAAAAACAAAGATACAATAACGTCTAATCAGCTGATTGAATCTCTCAGCCTCTCCAGTTACATCAGGTGAGTATGCATGCGTATTGTCGTTTGACATTTCTGCTGGGTTTATGTTGGTTTACTGTGCTTTCTGCTTTCGTATAGTAAGTAATGATGACAATATTTTGCTCAATTAACATATTAACATAAGTTTTTTATTGCAGTCCATCAGGTTTAACTGGACGGAAGTCAAATGAAATTATTCTGGGAGGATTAAATAGCTTAAAATCAGCTGCGACATCAGTGGCAAAAAAATTTGATGAAATTAAAGAAGCTATTTCAGCAACTAGCACACCTGTTAAAAATAAAGAACGCGAACAAAGATTAGGCTATGGAGTGTCGCATGAATCTCTAGATTCGTTAACTGACGGATCTCAACAAGATCGAAATGAAATTACATCAAGAATAACAGGTACTTTTAATGTTTTTGAGTTATAAAAAGTTTTTTTTTAATTAAAAGAAATGAATCATCAATAATATAGTGAATGAAGTTTGCTTCTGTAAAATTTTTTTTAATATACATGCATTTCTCTAAATTTTATCTTAATATATATGCATGTGTTTTTTAGGTCACAAAACATTACAAAAATTTAATTTAAAATAAATTTTTGTTATAATTTTTCATTTTTTTATGTTTATTATTTATATGGTTTAATTAAAACATGCTTTTCAATGAATTAATAATATGTTGTTTGATAATAATTTATAACCATTGATTTGATGTGTTGAGTTTTTTCAAAACAAGTAATGAATTATATATTTAAGATTGTCTAAATATAGGAGAAGTAAGTTTGGAATTGGACTTGCTGTACGAATTAGCGGAAGCTTTGTATCCAAAGGTAACAAAGGAATCAGAAGAACGATGCGCAGTCGAATTTGTATTATCAAGTGCCAGTAAATGTCACAATTGTTCAGCAATTCTGTATGATGAAGAGATCATGGCAGGATGGCAACCCGAGGACTCCAACTTGAACACAATATGCCAGTTCTGTGACAAAGCTACAGTCCCTCTTTTAACAGTCACAATTTTAGATTACAGGTAAAATTGCATGAGGCGTATTTTATTAGATGTAAAAAGAGAAATATAAAATATTTAAAAATAAATGTTAAACTTTATTCCACAAGATATGTTGAAGTAACCATTTTTTTAACTTTAAAGCAATGTTTAAAATTAGAAATAAAATTTTAATGTTAAACTTTCATTTTTTGCCAAGATGTGGACAGAGTGAACAAAGTAATGATCCACTTATGGGTGCTCTTGTTGAACTCTCCGAACAACCAAAAGAAATTACAGGCCCAAACACCGTACTCTATTTGAATCCGTTAGTGCTGCGCAAAGAATTGGAAAATGTGTTAAGCCAAGAGGGAGATTCTTGTTTGACAAAGCACAAATTTATCCATGAACATCCGATAGTCTACTGGAATCTGATCTGGTACTTTGAGCGTATCAATTTAAGCAGTCACCTGCCCGAGCTTTGGCTGAACAACGATATGAACAAAGAGCTGCAATGCAGTTCACCTGGTCTTGTCGGCGTACGGACCATGTGGGATAACGAGAAACTCCATATGGATCAACTGCCGATGTACTTGCAATGGAGATTAAATACCACGGAAGATAGAACGTAATATTAATTTTTTATCCCATAATTTGTTTTCAAGTAATTAAAGAATTATTGTAATCTTGTTAAAACGATTCTTTTATTACTGTTTATTTGATTTTTGTTTCAGATTAATACAAACCGTAATAAACAATGTGCGGCATAACAGTTTAATGGAATCAATAAAACGTGTTTCTGTGGAACGTAATAGGTATTTGAAGGATGACATAGCACCTTTCTCAGTTTACAGAGACATTTTGTTTCTTGTACTAACGGATCTCGGAAGCAATAACGTTAATATGGGTAATTATTTGTTTAAACATTTAGGTAAATGAGATTAAACTTTAAATTTTTTTTTTGTCAATTATAAACAATTGCAAGCCTTAGATAGGCCATGTTGGGTACAAATATTTTATATGAGCTTGATAATATTGAGAAATGAAATAATTGAAACATTACATAAGCAGTGTTTTCAGGGGGAAATTTGTAAAACCAGTTTATTTTTTTAAAATAAGTTCATTATTTATTTCATTTAAATTTTATTTTCAGCGTCATTTGATCGCATGTACGCTCAGTCATTGGATAAATTGACAGAAAACGATGAAAAACTACTGCGTAACGTGGATGCAGCTCCTTCAATGACAACGTTATATTGCAGGCATTACTTCAAACAGTTAAACGTGTGATGAATGCTCACGGGGGTTCTAGAGTCTTGACTTTTTACATTTTATAATCATCTCGTCCAAAATTTAACTGCCACCGTCCGAGCAAATACTGCGTATATCTTATATTATACATACAGGTTCGCTAAGACAACAATTAGCAGCTTTTTATATTTCAGTTTTATTTTCTTTTTTTTATATGTAAATAAAGAAATCTTATACAATGTTTGAAACAATAGTTTCATTAGACGTGGCTAAAAATCATTAAGCGTTCAATAAGTTTACATAATGGCCTACACACTTAGTACCATAAAATAACGAGATTCAACTTTTGTTAGTTTTATTTTGTATATGTATATATAACACAGAGTTTCATAAAAATAATCACAGCTTGTGATTTGTCAAAAATGAAATATTAGCTGGATAAACGAATTTGCGAACCATATTGTAATGTCTCTAAAATTTGCGTCCAAATGTATATACCATGTGTAAAATAAGTGTTAGTTGACAAATATTAAATTAAATGTGATGGTTGATGAAAACGAATGTTAGACATTTGGTTTTATTTCGATGTTTCAAAAGTTCAAGAGTAATTTTGCTTTTTAATTGAAAAACAAGCAGTGAATAAATTATCATGTTTAATGTTACATTTAATTATTAATTAAACAACATAGTACGTACTAAACTTTGTTTAAATATTGTTCAAGCAATATATAAGTAGGTATATAATATAGGGCGAGATTATTTGTAGTCATTTTTACGATTTGATCAACGAGGCATCGAAAAACAAAGTCAAGTACCAAAGAACTTTCTTGCGATGTAACGCAAAGTTAGCAAATTTATTATTGTCAGTTAATCATTACTTATGAACAAATGTTGAGAGATTCGAAGGTTATTGGAGGCATGTTTTAGTGATTCTTCGGTTACAAAAAAGGAATAAATGAAATGAAGAAAATTTTTAATAATTATTGTTACAAAACTTGTACAGACTTAATATTATATTTCATTATATATATATATATATATATATATATATTATATAAGAATATGTTCGGTTGAACATAATGATTTATTTTTAAGTTCCGACTACATTACTAAGACACGCTTATGTAATTAACAATATAATTTCGACGCTATTTTTAATTCAGACTTTATGTTAATAAATTATTTTACAAAGTGTTTAATTAAAATCATTGTGCTAATTTTGAATGTTACAATTATCTATAGTGTAATGGTTAAATTTAAAATTTTAAAAAGTATTGCTTTTATTTCATCTTTTGATTGTTTAAACCAAAGAATATATTCAAATAATATTGGAAGTGATCATTGTTTTTATAAATTGGGTTCTTATCAATATACATTGTACTGTATACTTTTATACAGATTTCCCAGTTTTTTATTATTATGAACGTCACAAAAGTTTGAAAATTATAATACATAATTGTTAAATAATAGTACATTCAAAATTAGGTTCAAAGTCGTCCATTATTTATATAAAAGCAGTAGCAAAATTGTGAAGTGCAATAAATGTATAAAAGAATGCTAAGAGTTATATTTTCCATGGGAAATAGATAAATAAGCCTAAGCCGAATTAATGCAAAAGAAAAAAAAATTAAAATGTTCAACTATACACTGAAAAAAAATGAGTGTGAAAGTGAAAGGGAGAGAGAGAGAAAGAGATGGAGCGAAAGAGAATGATTCTTTTGTAAATTGTGACATTTGACACAAATATAAACTAGGTCTTTATCTTGAAACAGAACAATTCTTCAATCGATGATAAATTGATTTCAAAAAGAGATCTAGTCCCCTGATAGCCACAGATTATGTAAACATGCTTACATAATTCTTGTTTACATAAAATTTAGCTAAACCAAACTTCTTAATGGACTGCATTATATATATATAAAACGTTTAATTTTAATTCCCTTTATTGAATATTGTACAAATCATAAATCGTATGAAATTGCAAAATAGAATAATAAATTTTATGTATTTAATCGATCTTTCGTTTCTTAATATTAGTTTGTTTTAAATAAATTTGTAAAAAATATCCCTTTCCGCTTTAATCAATACTTTTACAAGTAATATTGGTTGTTTCAAGTGTCTTTTCCTATTTTTTTTTATTTCGATTTATGTAAATAATGCAGTCGAATTAGGAGAATGCATATGTTAGTGATTGCAATCGAATCTCAAAACGTAGTTAGCATTCCGCAAACTGACGTGATCTAATTCCGAATCCTTTATTTATCTTTCTTTTTTTCTTAGATACAACAAACGGCTGTACATTCAATATTGTATCAACGATATAGGATATGAAAATAAAACCAGTTGAGAAATATTTTATAATAATATGTATCAAATTTATTGTCCTATCATTCAAAAAACCATTTTTATTTAAATTTATTTGAATAGTAAATAATTCTTCGATAAAAAATAATATTTAGATGCATTGCTACATACAGTGTGTATATTCAAGTGTTATATTCTACTGTATGCATATATATACAGGCCTTCTGTGTGTTACTGCGCATGTTTCTAACTTACTACTTAATTAAATGTTTTTTAATTCAAATTAATCAAAAATGTACTATTGCACACATACACATATTTTCGTGTAATACTGAGCATGTTTATATGCTATATATTGAGGTACTGCGTACCTCTATGTACTAACACCTGCGGATTTTAGGCTTATGAACTAGCCTTAATCAACGAATAAGAAGAAGAAGAAGAAGCACCTCTATGTACTACTGAACATTATTGCGCAATTTCAATTGTTATTTTTTTATGTACTTTATTGTGTACATGCAGTTATCTGTATATTATTATGATGTTCACACTGTATTTCATAAGTACACTGTCTGAATGGTTTTGAATAATATTGCGATTAATAACGGTTAAGTTTGTACTATTGCGCATGATTGCGTATTGATAACACACATATTTTATAGGATGAAATCCTAGAATCTGTTTAACAATTAAAAATATTATAATTTATATATAAAATGAAAAAAATAGATATGGGCTATTTCATTAAGTAATATTTTCTGTAATAATTTCATAAATAATATTTTTATAGAAAATAAAAAAATTTTATTGAAAGTCTTTTTTTGTAATAATTTTATGAATATTTTTATAGAAAATAAACAAAATTTATTGAAAGTCTTTTTTTGTAATAATTTTATGAATATTTTTATAGAAAATAACAAAATATTATTGAAAGTATTTTTCTATAATAATTATCGACTGTTGGGTGACCTTGTAATAGAAAAGCATAATGTTTTTTATGTTGTTAATACATATTTAAAATAAAATAGTTTTAACTTAAAGTAACTAACTTTACGTAAGAAGATTTATTTTTATCTATTTTTTCAGAATAAAAGGAATTTCAAAAATAAATTAAATAAAACTCTATTGTCTACAAAAAGAAATAATTTCAATTTTAATTAAAATATCGTTTTAATAAAAATATTTAAAATGAACGACTATCTGTTTGCAGCATTTACTGTTTGGTCAATGACCTTGTCGTAGAAAAACATTCGCGTTATTAATACACATACTATACGTTTAGAATATTTTGCTTCAAATTTTATTCAACAAGGTGAAAAGACCAATGTTTTCCTAAAGCAAGGTCGTTCAGTAAACAATACACACTGATACAAATAAATCGTTAATAATACACAACATTAAAACTTGAAAAGGTTAATTGAATACATTATATTATTGAATACTTCTTTTATATTATGAAGTTTAATTATATTTTATTTTATAATATATAAATAAATGCAATTATTTAATAATACTTTTTTTGTAATAATTAAAAACCATAAATAAAATTATTTCTCTTAGATTTTTTGCACATGTATGAAAGATATAATTTAAAATCAGTTATGAATTTTATGTTTTCAGGTCTTTCGAAGTGTTTAGTGCCGTTTTCTACCATTTTAAGGTTTCATTGTCTTCGGGATTTATGTAGAAATCATTATACTTTAGTTATTTTTAATTTTGATATTTTACTTTTTCTGAATTTATCATTTTATTTCAATTTAAATTATAGTTATAGTTTCACTTACCTATTTCTAATATTTATATATCAATAAATTAATTGAACAATTTTTAATGAGTATCTGTGCCAGTGTTGGTCCGTTTAGTAGTGATTACATAATTTTTTGCATTAATAATATAATTTCGAATGGTAGTCAGTCAATACTGACCAGATTATAAAGTGCAACACACAATTTTCGAGTTGGACAAAGATATTAATTATTTTGAGAGGGTATTCTAATTACTAACTACTCTCTTTCTCTAAATCTAACCCTAAAAAAGCTTGATTTTCAAATGATTTTCCGCAAAGAACAAGTAAGTTACACCACAAACAAACATTCTTGATTTCATAATTCATTTTATGAGTTAAATTTTCTAAATTGAAAAGAATAAGTATCAGAGTTATAGGAAATTTATTTAATTGATCTGTTGCTGCAATCGTTGTACAGCGACGGAAACAAAACATTACATGGTTCAGAATGAAACAAATCAAGTAATACGTCTCTGTTTATATTATTCAATATATTTATAACAAACAGTGCTTTACTGATTTATCGGCTGCGGCAGTTTTGCGATTTTAGAGAATATTTGCATCGAATATGTATGTATATTTTCTACACTTGTGTTGTAAAGTTCAAATAATATAATCCCTTTTATCTATTCTATTAATTGTTACATTCACAATTATAATGCTTCCTCTTCCGTTTTCGTCATAATTTCAAATATAATTTCTTATCAATCATATTTTTATTTAACAGTATCTCCGCATTTATTCGCATTTATTTCTATCCCCATTTTCATGTTTTTTTTTTGTTGTTGTCAGTTACTTAAATATTTCTATTAGAAACTATCATTAAACGCATTTCGTAATGAATTAATTGTTTTCTTATCCGTTAAATAACGAAGGGCTACAATTTCTATTAGATAGATATCGGAATGGCCGAAACTGATCCACAACGTGAATGTGGAATAATTTGATAGAGAAATTCTTGTAAACAATGTGAAAAATAAAATACGTATAGAGTACAATAATTTTTAAGTAGTTGTACATATATTTATATTCACGTCCAAAGTTGCGTTTGAGGACCAGATTTACTTTTCGCTGTCTTCATACTTGCTAAAAGATATAAAATTGAAAATAATTGTTATATTTAGAGAGAAATTAAAAATTAGATTATATAAAATTCTTGGCGGAAGAATCTTCAAATGCAACAATCTCTGGTGCGTGCATTTGAGAACAGTCCTCAAATGCTCAACTTGTTGGACGTATTTATATCTATACATATATATAACTAGTATCGCTTGTCTTTTCTTACATGTTCTTAATCAATTACAAGTATTGTTTTTAAGACTGGAATTCTATTTCTTCTTTTATTGCAACACGAAAGTGGTTGAAGATATTTTTTAAGGAAAATTTACTGCTATTGTGGATCAGTTTATGCATCAGGTATATTAATTTGGGCAGTGAATTATATACATGTAGGCTTGTGAGCCTACGATACAAAGAACAATGATATTGAAGAATTTCTCATGTTTTTCTCATAACACCAATGCTTAAAAAGTTCTAATGAATTATTGCATTGCACGGTATAGTGATAAACTGTTGGGGAAAATATGAAAGAATAATCAGTTTTATAATTTCTGTTTGTATTGCTTTAACATTTTTCCAGGGATGTTCCACTTTTGCATTATTATATAGTAATATTCTTGATTATCATTATTCTTGGTGTATCAATTATTTTTACAGTTACATGACTTGATTTGTAAGTGCTTACTGAAAATTTTTGGTATTCACTAACTACAAGCGCTTCGAAATCGTGGGTGCACTCGCGTCTCTAGCGGAACTTCAATGCCAAAATTAGAAATGAAAAGTGTCGAGTAGCGGAGATCGTTTTCCTCTTTAATACAAATGCGAGAGTGGAGCGCGCAAGGCACTCTTTCATTCGGACAACTTGCGGTTGGTGAATCGCGTATAAAACATGAAGTTGGTTCATAAGACCGTTATAATACAATGCTACGAGATCGGCGATTGTTGTTTGTGTGCTCTTTTGATAAGGCGCAAAGTGAAGCTAAAAAAATAATGACAAATTTATACAAGCGTCAAAGCGTTCAAGACAAACCATCGATAATCCATGAAACGTTTTCGTACTGTTATTATTTTTTTTTTACATTTATTTTGCATCGAATGGTAACTGTGATTACACGAGTGTTTGTATTTATACTCATATATATACATATATTTATATATATATATATATATATATATATATGCATAATTTATTTACCGATTGATTTATATATATGACGTACGATATAAAACGTCGAATTTTATTTTATTTATAGTGGAGAATACAACTGGAAAAATAATTTCATCGTACGCAATTCATTGAGTATCGTATAAACATGATTCAGACGCGGTTCAGTAGATTATGACTGAGGGATTAAGATATTTTGCAATGAAAATTATCTTAAACAAGTAGACTTTCTGAAGATTTGAAAGGGCACATTTAATGACATTGAGTGAGAAAGTATTTTAAAAATCTTCTGCATTAAGCAGCAATATATTTTGAGCTTTTGATAAACTTCAATATAGATTCATGCATTTAAATTATTTCCAGTTAACTGTTCGTTAACTGTAAAGCGCAGGCGAACGTTGCAAAAATCAACGTGGGAATAAAAGAATGTAAAATTGCGTGTCAACATACGAAAGCCCATAGAATAGTTATAGTACAATGAAAGCAATTTGTTAGTTGCCATTATGTTTTGTAATAACTTGGAGATGTGTGTGCATTTATGGTATTCCTTATATATATATATGATATAGTATATTAAAAAATGTTAGAAAAAGATTTCGTTATCAAGGAACAGAAATCATTATCTCGCAATCACCAATCACGCACTTTTACTGTCAAAGTGTGGTAGATTGGTGGCACACGATTGGTGACTGTGAGGTAACAAGTTAAAGTATTAAAAAATAAATACAAGTTATACTATATATGAGCACTATATATATCTTTGAATTATTATAAAGTATAGTAGCAACAACTAACAAATGTCCCTCAGTGTACGAATACACCTTGAGTAGTGGATAGGAATAAAAAAGATATCCAACTGGAGAGATATCACGGTCCCAAAGTATTTGCGTTTCTTTTCTTAAGCGATGCGTGCGAGAAATGCGGTTGCGTACTGGAGTCGCGCTCATTGAAATTTCACGTGTAGTGATAAAGTAAACAGACGGTCGTTACCTGCGTGATTTATTGTTGAATCAAAGAGTCGAAGAATTCTGCACTCTCCAACGATTTGGTTACCTTTCCTTTAGTCTCCAATAATCAGAATTGTAGCGAGAAAAAGTCATTGATTCGTGTTAATCAACGCTTCGACCTTATGCAAGTTATATCTGCATAGGTATATACATATATATGTTCATTTATTTATAGATCAATTTGTATACTAAATAGTAACAATAACGACAGAAAAATATGAATCCACTCTGATTAACGAAGTCATTCTTTATTTCTTGTTTTAAATCCTAGTTCTCCTCGTGGCCGACGTTCGGCGCCCTTAATAAGAGTCAACTATACCATTTATTATAATATAATCATGCTGTAGGCGCGGCATATTTGTTTTACGAATTATCAAAACTAGTTCACCCGATTTGACGGCAATTAAAAAGACGATACTCGACTTCCCTCTGCATTTTTTTTTCTCTCACTTTATTTATAATAATTAACAATGAATGCGTAGTAAACTTTCTCTCCGTTTCGTCTTGAATGCAATAATAATCATCATAATAATCATAACAATCATAATAATCATAATAATTATCATTATTATTATCATGCAAATATAGTACAACTCTTCCCTCACTCATTCGATTAATTTTTAATGTTTCTTCTCTTTTTTTTCTCTTTGTTATCATCCTTGTCTTGCTTTAGTCATTATCTTTGGTTGAATTTTATTTGTTAGTATACATTGTCTAAATCGTTGTCAAAAAAAGAAATTTGATAATCTTTTTTTTTTATCAATTTTGTTTCCTTTACTTCGGAGACGGCGACCATCTCCGGATATTTCAATTTTTTTTTTTTGTTCACCATACTACGCACTATTTACGCTAATTATTAATAATTTTCTCGGATTAAATTTGTGGCTCTCTTCCAACGGACAATCGCGAAGAATGTTCTTCTTTTATTAAACAATTACCGCTATCAAACGAAACTACCTGCAGACTTTTCTAATTCTTTTTCACCAGAAAGAACGTCTCGCGGAAAGAAGAGTTTTTTTTTATTATTGTTTCTTTAGTATCTGTCGAAACGAATCGCGTGGCAACGGAGGCGAAAAAATTAATCATATCAAAATTGGGTGAAAAAGGATTAAAAAGTGACGTTTAATGTACTGTAGCAACACAATTAGTGCATTTATCATACATGTTGACCGAAACCGTTCCTTCTTTAATCTCACTATGTATAATTTCTCGGTTGGTATTGCAATATTTAATTTGTATATAGTTACAAGCGAAGAAGGCAATGAGAGACAGACATTGACGAAGAGATGGAAATTCGTAGAAAAATTTAGAGTACTCGTCACTTGAAGGATCTCATGTGATACACGTATTTGATCTCTATACACGTTTACTTTAAATAATGAGACTTGTCTTTTTTTTATATTACATAATTGTATAAACATCTAGTCAAACGATTTTGCTTTAACTCGCGTCAACAATACGAAATGGAGCGCACGCCTTTGGCCCTTCATCTGCCTCAAATGAAGGGGGGAGACAAAACGATCCCCGGATTGGAAAAACTCATTGACATTTATATATCATACCTTCTGGTTTCGAATAACCATAGTAATTAGACTCATAACCGTGTGCAAAAGTCCTTATACTTGTATAAAATATGTACACTGTATGTATTTCGAATATAAACACTTGCACGAGTAGTAAATACACTTACACTGAGAGAAAATCATTGTAATGATGTACTGTACGTCATATGTACACTCGATTCTTCGAAAATTGTTTAAAACTGCGGTCTTCGTTAATTCCTTTTTAAACTGGGAAAAGTAACTGACTTGTTACGCGTGAAAACGAATTATAATTAGAGTTAATATTTTCGAAGGATAGAGTGTATTATAATTGTACAAAAACTCGATAATTTGCGAAGGAAAAAAAGAACTTTTTTTTTTCTTTCACTGTAAATGACATTGTACGTATATTACACATGTATACATTCTATTCGAACACTGAAAAATATACAGTGGATCAACAACAAAAACATCGTTAATGTTACACTGTGAACTACAGTCGAATATTATTGTTAAATATTTAATACGCATCATTTAATGGATATATTATAATCCATATTAATTTTCTTTCGCTTTCCATATTTTACATTAAACTGTCCTTGACAATGTAACCAGTGTTTTCCGTGTTGATCCAAACGATCGTTTTAATCAGTGGTGTACGGTGGCAATCGTACGAATTTTTCCCCCAAGGGATTGGTTGTGGTGTGTCACGTGACGTATCACGTGGGTCCTTCGAGCGATTGAAGAGAGCCATAGAAATGCGCCAAGAAAAGTGTACATAACAGTAAGGCTACGTATTATCGATTAAACTCGAATTACCATAATCTTTTTTTTTTCTTTTTTTTTCATTTTTTATATTAGTTTATTTGAGTACGTATAGTCGGTGACTTTTGTACACGGTCTTGCTGAAAACGCAGTGAATCGTTCCACGAGTTCGCTGCAGAGTGGTGCCGTCGTAGAGGGCGCCCCACGACCGTCGTGGCTATCGAAAATGAAAAATACCGAGAACAACAAGTGGGACCGGATGTGAAAGTCACGTACTAGACATAGATCATGCGTTTTTTTTATTTTCACATGCGTCGAACCTATGTGTCAAGGTATATACATAATACATTTATGTATAATGTTTATACTATGTAACTCAACTTTTGAGGAGGAGAAAACATCTTTGCCGTAGGCGCGTCGTCACAGGGAGCGTCGTTTGCATATATAAAGTGTGACTTTATATATCCACAGATCATCGTAATCGATTCAATTATTTACACATAAATCTATTATATATATTCGCGCAGTTTTTTTTTCTGTCTTTATTTATATAATTTGCGTCTTAATGTACAACCACTCGCAATGCATGCACCCGCGAATCGTCCGCACCTTCGACTCACACTTTAAAATACGTAGAATACTTACATTGCCTAATGACCCAGTTAAAAGCTAAATAGTACTAAGTAGAATATTTTTATGTATGTATAATATGTATATATTTCTTAGGATACATGACAGAATTGTTGCAACGTTAAAAATATTGCTGAGATTGTTGGAAGTTGGAAGTTGATGGACTGTCGTGGGCGTGCCGAGTTTTAAATCCACCGTACCGAGGAAAGACCGTTCCCATTAAACGTCCGTTCCGATCTTAAACAATCCATTTGACCTCGCATCGATTTATAAATTCAACCGGCGAAATAATAATTGGATCGCCTCGCGCGGACCATCCGCGGACTCGTTAATTGATTCACATTATCCGCTAAACAATTTACAAATGGCCGTTAAGTAACCGTCGACGAAAATACGTTGAAAAACACACGCTCGCGAACATCGATCTGATATTGTACAGTATGTTTTCGGCCACAACAGATTGTTTACAATCAAACGATCGGATTGGTGTAGATTAGAAAATGAAAATTCACTTGAATGATAGCTTTAACGTTGCACAGAACATCCATATCACTTGTTTCGCATCTCGTGATAACGTTTGCATTTCGTTTTGTTTATTTATTTGTTTCTTTTTGTTCGAAGGAGAATTCCGTAAAATGAAAAGGAGGACAGGATAGAGCAATAGAGTGAGATATCATAACGTTCCCCCTAGCGGGAGGGCAACTTGTTAGAGGCGCTGAAGTCGCGAAATTCGAGGACCCCCCTCCCCTTCCTAACCCCGTTAAGTACAATGGTCGCGTCCTACGCGAACGAATACTCCTTCCTCCCAATTCGCTGCTTCGCGACAGTTATATATTACGTTTTTTTAAGTCGTATTATTTACATTATCCTGTTTACTCAATCGTTGCACATCCAGTGTCGTAATTAGTCATTAGTGTAAAAACAAGCTCAACGCGTATTTGTATATATATCATCCCCCCTCCCTTCCCCCCCCTGTCCCATCCCATTAAATTCGTCGCGTACTTTGACTCGATTTAAATGTACAGTGCTTAACAACAACATTTTACAATTTAATTCCTGTAAGTTTAGATTTTTCATTCGCAAGCCATTTTAGGACGAAAAGAAGCAGCGGTTCGGCAATCGAATGTCAACAATTGACGCGTGCGCCTCTTGCAGGGGGCGCGTCGATCGCAGGTACCGCCGTTTGGATAATATTTGATTCGTTGACGTTTGATTAAGCGAAACGGAAAAGTGAAGTTGTTGCTTTTCTCTCCCTCTCTCTATCTTTTTTACTTTTTCGGTCCTTTTCTTTCTCTCCCTCTTTTTCACGCATGAATCAGCCTTGGAAAGGCGCGACGCCCCGCGTTTAAGAAAAATACTCCGCGTCAGATTTTCGCAAGAACAAACGCACCTCGGGCACAGCGCTCTGGTTCGAGGACCACCCGTTCCGGCTTTGTTATCGTAAATTGTCTTTTAGTCGCGCACAATTGTATACAGTTGCCTTTCCCCACGAGAAACGAATGTCTGAATGTATAAAAATATATATGAAATATATATGTATATATTTGAAACGAAAGCTGTTGAATCGAAGTGAAACGCTTGCCTTAAGCTTAGTTGGAGAACTGGGATTAGCTTACAAAACGACACAATGTGTGTTATAAGTAACGATTAGGGTGCAAAATTGTCCTCGCCGTTATTTTACACCGCGCTCTTTACGACACTGGATTCGTAAAGCGTTCACGCCAACTGACCGGTTAACTCTTGGAGAGTAGATCGCTCTGCGCCTGCATCGCAGCCACTTCCGGTTACGTCTTTGCTCGCTCGCACTCCGGGATGCTTTGTGGTGTGGGTCGGGTTTTGCCGGAAATGAACGGGATTGGTCGGTATTGCGAGTCGCGCATTCGACCGGGCCCGCAAAATGAACGAACAATGCCGCGAAAGTATATAAAAAAAAAAAAAGAAAAGAAAAAGCGTCGAATGTGCGCGGGCCGCCTCGTGGAACGGAAAGGCTAAAACTTGTCCACTCGATAGCGGATATATTTGCGGATTCAAATTATACGAAATACGAACAAAGACAATTATACGTTTATTTTGCAATGAATTGATATTTGCAGTTTTATTTATAACTCCATTTAAATAAAGTAATACTCGATGAATGTGGACCTGCCACTTATCCCAACAAATACGTTTTAAATACAATGATTATATATAATCCGGTGACTGTGAGTGCGATCGGATGGGTCGCGTCCAACTGGCGGCCAAATCGGCGCGCGCGCCCGCGAAACGCTCGTGCTCTCGCGGCTCGATTCGATCCGGCTGGATCGACTTTTCGTCGCCGAATTGGAGCCACCGAGCCGTTGGCACCCCGGTCCCCGTTAATATTGGTCAATGAACCGTATCTAATTAACATAACGTAATGTAACGAAATCCTGAACACCGTTTGATATTGTTGTTGATTTCCTTCGGATATTCTTTTGCCGCTTCCGTTAAGTAATACATGATTGGTTTACGATTGTTCGACGATCGTAATAAAAAGCACGCGTTTATTATGATTGATAAAATACTCTAGAGATAACAGTAACGATAATAGTCATAGAGTTGTAATGAATAGCAACAATAGGCTAGTAGTAGTTACAATTCATATTAACAGTAGTTACAATAATTGCAATGACAGTGACGTCGGTGATGAAGTTTGTATACACTATCGGTATAAGAGGAAACCTCTCTCTCTCGCTCGTCCACGAATTATTTGGTCTGGATCGAATGAATACTAAAAGTAGGCGATTCGCATAGAAAATCCATTTTGCGTTCCGTCAATTTTTTTTTTTTTTATTAATCTCTGCGTGATTTATGGATGCGCCGTAGTAATAATGACAATTCGCAATCCACTCGTTCCTCAAAAATAAATACCACTGTTCGTACGTCGCGTTGGTAATCTCCTTCAAAATCGAAGCCGACAGTTTTCTTTCTTTACTTGTTTCTTTTCTTTTTTTTGAGCAAACGCGCTTTTACATTATGTCGCGTATCGAATGCCCCGACAAAGTACTCGTTTTCCATTCGTTTAAATTAAGGTTTGATTGTTATTGTGAAGTCAAATCCGACGTTCGTACGTAATTGTATCTACAATTATATGTGTGGCTTTTGTTATTAACCCGGTAATTTTCCTCCGACTGCCTTTGTTTTTTTTGTGCTGAACACGAGTTGATGAAAAGTTTACTTACATTATTTTGATGCTCGTTTACTATGCATGTAATTTGTACTACCCGCGAAATCAAACGTTTCTCATAATTTTAAGTACTGTACATAGCGACAGTGAAATGGTACGCGTGCAGAAAAGTCAATTCCTTGTTAATAATGGTATAAGTAAAAATAGCGGGTTAATATCGTTAGAAAAATGACTGTGAGTAGGAAAGGGGGGGGGGGGG
>JABFPN010001517.1:0-28429 GCA_022817305.1 Leptoteleia sp. ZL-2020 | reverse complement strand
GTTCAAGGTTTCGTCAATAACTCTGAAAATATCAACTTTAGAGATATGCTCCAAAGGACCAAAATTGCTCCTTACGATATTCTGGACCTATGTGCTTAGTTTAGTTAGATTTTAAAGAAATAAATTTCTTGATGGGTAAAAATGGCACTTTTTCGCAAATAACTGTAAAACGGTCAGCCAAAACCAAAGTTTTTCTGCATAATCGTATTCAGCGTGAAAAAATACATAGAGAATATGTATTACATCGTTTGGAAGTGCGGGGTTTGTCTCCCTGCAGACGATAATACAGTCCTTCGGCACATTGGGTAATGCTAATGTCGGCGGTGGTTATGAACAGAGCAGTAATACTCTGTAGAACCCCTCACCAGCCCCATGTTATGTTACATGAAATCAATGTATTTTATCACACTGAATACGATTATGCAGAAAAAATTTGATTTTGGCTGACCGTTTTACAATTATTTGCGAAAAAGTGCCATTTTTACCCATCAAGAAATTTATTTCCTTAAAATCTAACTAAACTAAGCACATAGGTCCAGAATATCGTAAGGAGCAATTTTGGTCCTTTGGAGCATATCTCTAAAGTTGATATTTTCAGAGTTATTGACGAAACCTTGAACGCCCAATTCAACCCGGACGCGCTCCGAGGGACTATATTGTCGTCTACAGGGAGACAATCCCCACACTTCCAAACAATATAACACATGTTTTCTATGTATTTTTTTCCGCTGAATACGATAGCCTGAGCAGATTTTCAAATTTTTTTTTATAAAGATAGATATTGACGATTTTGTGCCATTTTGACCCATTTTTGGCCAATAACTTTTGAACGGTAAGCGTCCCCCTCGATTTTTTTACGGATTCGTAATCAGCGGCAAAAAATACATCGATTTCACGTATTTTAACCCTACCTTAGGGGGGGGGGAGTTGAACCGAATAATTACCATTCGTTTATATAAAGTATAAAATCAAATTGCAAAATAAAATAATTTGCAACAATTATTTTAAGCTTCGAAAGAGGAAACATAATGTATTTGATTATTAATTGTTAAGTGTGAAAATTAAATTCCATATATAACATTTTTAATTGTTTGATCAGTTTCAATTGTTTAATTTTTTTTTTCAGATATGAACAAAAGGAACATCAAGTCTGTTTGGATTGTCTATCTCTTGTTAAACGTTGATGTTACGCATGAAAATAGAACATAATTATAATGTACATTTATTTCTTAGTTTAGTATTTATAAATTTTGTAAAATATTACTATTAACAATATATATATAAATAATGATTAAATTAAATGTTAATAGTTGTACTTAATGTGAATATTTTTACAATGAATTTAGGGAAAGACAAAATTTTGTAATAGAAAGAAAATATAACAAAATAAAAAGTAAATTCTTTGCATTTCTTTTTTCAAAATTAATTTTATTCAAATATTTTTCTATAAAGTATACACGAATGAAAATATACTTCGTTATAGACTCAGATTTCGTAAATCTGTAAATATTATGATTTCCATCCATAAAAACACGGGTAAGTCAACATAAATTGTTCTAGTCAGCTTGTTTCTAGTTTTCTGCTGTGATGATATTTAAAAAGAATACGTGCATGTTATTTTAATAAAATTGCAATTCATACATGTAATTATTTTTCATTTTGGACGCACGCGCAAATTTTGATGTAAGTAAAAAAGAATTATAACTATTAGTGATTGAAAGAAATATATTTATTAATGACTAAGCTTTATAAAAGTAAAATACAACAATTTATATTGCAAAACGATAAGATTTATAATAATAAGTAAATAAATTTGTTTGATTATTCAAATGATTTCAAACAGTTAAAAACTTTTGAGTTTTGTGGATAAAATCAGGCAAATAATATTCAAATATAACATCTAATTTATTTATGACAACATAAATATAGTCTTTATGTAATTTATCTATTGTCTGAACGTGTATCTCATATTTAATGCTTATTTTACTCGCTGTTTACAAATATTGTAAAATAATAAATATTTAAAAAAGAAATCTTTTACTTTCGATAATTAATAATGTTAAATGAACAGTATGATAAAATAATTAATGCAATGAATAATTTATGAAAATTCTTTGGGCACATTTTTCTAATTTTTAAACTATTTAACTACAAATTTGACAGCTGGTAATAAAATGAAACTTTAAGCAAATTTATGTAATTACAAATGTTTCTTATATGATTCTTATTTGTAAAAAATGACAGTACATTTATTCATTTTTATAAACAATAGCAAGTATGTTTCAGATGATGAAAAATATGCAAATATTAAAGAGAATTACCGAGATGTGTCGCAGCAAGGTGGACAAAATTGGATGCAAAAAGTATCCAAAGTCGAAGAGAAGATCCAGCAAGAGCAAATTGGACGTTGAGAATGAATTTTACAAGGTCGTCAATGTGAACGCAACCACGATTAAACTGAAACGCGTCGCATCGTCGGAAGACGATTCTCAACAAGCCAAAAACAAATATTTGGGGCAATCCGTACCACCGGGGAACGTTTATCCCTTTAGATGGAAGTACTTCACCAGTGATTCGACTCCCAAACCTGAACCCAACCAATCGTCCATGTTCAGGCCAAATTTCATGAACTTCGCTTCTCCAAAATGCGATTACTTTCCCAGGAGAACGCCACTGTACCAAGATCCAGTTCCATTCAATTATAGCAATCATAATTATATTGGAACGATGCGAAATTCAATGAGATCCATGTCAACCGACAGCGATTATAATCCCATAGAGAAGAGAAGTTTCAGGGACTCGACATCATCGGAAAACGACTTTTATTTCAGGATGAAGCATGGCTTCCTGGATCCTGTTCCATCTAAACTGGACAATGACTACAACTCTGGGACGAGGCAAAGTTTACGGGACTCCGTTTCATCTGGAAAAGATTATTATCTTGGGAGGAAACGAAATTTCCAGGATCCCGTGTCATTGAAAGCCGAGGCTGAAAATTTTCATTGCACGAAGAGAATAAGGAAAGACTTTGATGCGACTGAACCAGATATCTCCTATTCCAAGTCGATCTGCAAACGTTTGTCCGAGAGAAAAGAGAATCGATTGATGACTCCGCCTGGAACGTCAGATTTATTGACGAATAAACCACCTTCTTCCGAGGTCAAAAAGGATACGTCTTCTACTGAAAAGAAGCACGTTTATTGTACAACGAAGGAGGAGTACGAGGATGATCTCTCGGATATTGTTATGACTGGAATTGAGGCGATGATCAGCGAACTGTCTCCAGAACAGATTTCAGAGTTGGAAAAGGAAGTGTTTAGCACTGATTATCCTGGTGAAGAAATTTTCAATTGCAGCGGTAATTGTGGGAAAAAAATTGTTCTTTAGATTCACCCTGGTGGAAATAATTTGCTGAAAAGTCCAAATTATTGGAAGATAATTGTCCATGTAAACTGTTTGTTACACTTCATTTTTCTTAAATTGCACTGGTGTATAATTTGTCAAATTTCCAAATAGGAATTGTAAATTGTGTTGTAATAATTTCATAATGACAAATTGTGACCTTTGAGAGCAAATAACAAAAGTGAAGTGTTTGATATTTCAGAAGAATAACTTCTCACGCATATATAACTTGTATATATGCGTGATGTATTAAAGTTATCTTATGAGATGTATTGAAGCTCGAAAAAAGTTGTACCTCTCCAGTGTGGTTAACAGAGTATGACAATTTTTTTAAATTCTTCCACATATAAAGGTTTATTATAACATAAAATAAGTTAAAATCTCAGATTTCTATATTTACGATTTCTTAATTTATCTATTCATTTTCAAACATTTTTATTACTATTTTTCAGCTCCCAATGATCTATCAATGAACGATGAATCTAGCTTCAAATTTGGTAAATATTTAATCATAATCTTATTAAAAATTATTTTAAACTTGAAATTTATGTGATTCAAAATATAATAAACTTGTGGATTTATTTAAATAATGATAAATAATTTACAAAATTTTACTCGAACTAAAGTGGTTTCAGGTTGGTAATCCCTCGCCTTTGGCCTGGGTTACTAACTTAAAACCACTTTTTTCCTCGTGGAGTAATATACTATATATAACATCTCTAGATAGGATCCCAGACGATTTTTTGATAGAGATTAAACTGGTCATAATGTAATAACGATATAATAATTTAATTTTGATTTTTATTTTTAGATTGTCCAGCCCAGGACGATGTGAATTCTTCGACTTATTTTAAATTCCCACTCGTATAATTTGTTGAATCACAATTAATACATTTATAAATGGACGTAAATAATAATGCATTTGTATGTATACTTTCTAAGAAAGTTGATTTTTTAAATTGGTATTATGTATATTATATATCAATCAATGTGTATATATCTATTGAATTATTTTCCAATAATGCAATTTAATGGAAGAAATATTACAGCTTGTTAGAAATTTTATGCAAATAACAGTTTGTATTGCTTTTAAAGAAATTATATTCACACCTCGATTATGAAATGATTTCTAATTTTGATTAAAAACATGATATATTAATGATTTATTTCATCATTTAGTACCAATTACCGTGCATCGATTCAAAACTAGCCTGTTTTCTTCCAAATATTTCTCATTTGTCTCAAATATTTCTTCCAAAATTGCTTAGAGTGAACTGTGAATTATTATTATTATTTTATGTTATGATTATAACAAATATGTGATATTATGTGTAAGAAGTTAAAATATTATTAAATATTTTTGAAGATATTTTTAATTTTATTTTGAAAGTAGTAATGAATAATTTAAACTAGTAATACTGGAACCTATAATAAAAAAACATGTTGAAGGTTTAAATAATTTTATTAACAATTAAAATATAAAATAAATATAAGAATAATTTAATTATAAAAAAAATCATAAAATGATTAATTATTACGTATTATCAAAAAAAATATTAAAAAATTATTAAAAAAATCATTAAAAAAAATTTAAATGTTAATTGAGTGGCTGTTGAATTTCGCGGTTAGCGCAAGGCGCATGCGCAGTTGCATTTTGCCCGCGACGTCGGTTGCGCTTTGATCCCGCTCGCATAAGAACCTCGTCTATCTTTTTGTTCTGTTCACGATTCGCTTTGCGCAAAAATTGTTCGAAATTGGGCCGTTTTGCGATATAATTCGATTCGTTATGTGCAGAGGTTTGAAAGTATGCGATGTTAAACAATTTAATATAATATTTAATCGTTTTTTAAGTGTATTTAAGAAGCTAATGGCAGAAAAGAATATCCGCCGTAGGAGTGAGTAATTTTCGAACATCTCTCATTTCGTTCAACAATTTTACAACAAATGTAAGTAAATTATTCATTACTTTATTATCAATTTCTTGCTTTTTATTTTCTTTGTAATTGTTATTTCATCGATTTTATGTAATCGAAATTTTTAAAACGTTTTATAACGTTTTTTTATTTTATAATTGAACTGCAAAAAAATTGTTTAATTACTAAATTGTCTAAAGAATGAATTCAAATTCAATTTAATAAAACTATTTAAACTATAAATTAGGTACAAAATTAATGTTTAATTGTGTAGTTGGTAAAATAATTCTGAAAATATTAAAGTTCACAAAAATATTTAAACCGTATTTTTAAATTAATAGAATACATATATATAAAAAAAACTATTCTCATTTCAAGTTTAAACTAATTTAAATATATAATTGAGAAGCTTTTTTACTTTCATATCAAGTTCTTAAATATCTTAAACATCATTCGAATATTAAATAAAAATAACGAATATTATATGAAAGTAATAAACAGTTCAAAGAATTTCGTGCGCCTAGTTAACGCGGCGCATGCGCGGGAACGAACAACAATTAGACTTGTTTTTCGTCGCTTTCCGCGAAATCCGTTGTTTTCATGTTTTGAGTTTGAAGAGTTTCCGAGAATTGTTTTCGGGCGGCGGGCGATGGGCGGTGGGCGGTGCTTGCGCAAATCCGAATGTTTATTGAGCCGAACGGGGGGCGGGCGTGGAACAGTGTTGTATGTACGGAATGTAACAATCGGTAATATAATTTTAACGTTTTTCGATTCGCGACTGTGCAGTTGACCGTTGATATTGTTTTATTCAGTTGCAGTAAGTACATTTTAACTTTTTTCGAATTATTTTCGAAAGCAATATTAATTGCGTGATATTTATATCAAACGTTTTTCTTATTTTAAATGTTATATTTATATATTGAATTTAATGAGAACTAATTAAAGTGTATAATTTAATGTTCTATATTAAAATTTCAAGGTTATTAATATTTTTAGTATCTATTTTTAGTAAATTATTATTTAGTATATTTATTTATTTTATATATGGTATTATATTTAGTAATATAATAATAGTATAATAGTAATAGATTAATTAGTATCAATTAATTTGTTTAACATCTTTTTTTAATTAATATTAATTAATTTGTCAAGTCGATAAATTAATAATTTAATTAAGTTACTGAATATTAACATTGAATTACCCAATATGAACAAATTACTTGATAAATTAAGTAACAAAACTGCAATATAAATTTTAATTTAACAAAAACTATAAACATTTTAAATACATAGGAATTGCGTGCTGTTGAGGTGAGTGAAAAGTGCTTATTTTAAAATTAGTAATGTGAAAACTTCTTCAATTTATGATATAACGCTCTCTATGTATAACCACATAATTAAAATCACTTATTTTTTATTATATATTATATTATGTAGTGAATTTTCTTTGAGTTAGTGTAATTTTTCTTGGAATTGCCGCCACTGCCGTTGCATTTGGCAGCTTTGTTAAAGGTCTATTCGCATGTATGAAAAATGTGGACAATTTTTTAGGTTATGTCGGTGATGTAAGGGGGGGGACTGAAAAGTGTGCGAGAGTAAATAAATCGAAACCAGTGTCGATTTAATATCCTCATCGTGGTCTTTGCTTTGCGTTTAGTTCTCTCAACTTTAACAATTTCATCATCCTTTGTTAGTAATCGTCAATTTCGCACAAAAGCGGGCCAGCAAAAATGCCAAAAGGTAAAGGTTTTGCATTGTAGCTTCGAACAAATTATCCTACTCCTTTTTCCGGCCAAACAATTGTCATCCTCGAGAAGAAAACGTGTGTTTTCTTTGGTTATTGCCCGCTTACTATTCTCCATACTTTGTGTTTTCTTAACTCGATTTGTAAGCAAGTGTTTGAGGTTAAGTTTGTTTATTTTGCGTAGGTAAATACGTAAATCACAAGGGTCGCAATCGCCATTTCTCGAATCCGGAGGAGTTGGAGGAACAGCGGCGCCAGGAGGAGGAACGTCGCAAGTGGCGGGTCGGTATTTTTTTGAGGTTATATTGCGCTTTAAAACGACGTCATAAGACTTTTTTTATCCAAGGTCTTTTATTGTTGTTCCACAAATTGTCTTATATTTTTTATTTGGTTTTCAGTTATCGTTTATGACGGTGACGATTAATTTATCATATTTTCTTGGATATTTTATGATATAAAATTTTATTATACATGTTGAAATTATTAATTTCATATACTGATTTTAATTTTATTTAATATGCTCTTTGGAAATTACTTATTATTGGGTGCAATTATTTAATTCATAATGTTACATGAAAAAAATTTTTATTTTGTAAATAAACGCATATTTAACTGATTAATAAATATAAAACTATTATGATGTTAAAATTATATATAAATATGTCTTGAATAATTTAAGGCAAATTTAAATGATGCAATGCTTCATTTATTTTATTTTTTTTTAATTGCCTGATTGTTATTTCAAAGAGTAAAGAATATTAATTTACTTTTAATTATGTATAAGAAAAAGTTCTTATATTTTAAAGTTTGAAATTTTGATGAGTCATTTATTATCTAATTTTTAATACATGTAAGTATTTTATATTCTTTTATAAACATAATGTTATTGATTTTTTTTATTTATTTATATTACTCCTGAGAAATAGTCTCAAATAGAATATTATAACATTTATAAGTTTTTATAATTGTGAGATTTATTTTATTTTTATTTACAATAATCTGAAATATTAACTTAATATATTAAATATAAAAATAAAATAATTTTTTTTTTAAAACTAGTTTAATTTGTACAAGGAAATTTAATATTTATTTCAATTAAATTTATTTTATATTTGATTTGAATATTTACAATAAATTTATAATTGTTATATTATTTATATTTTATATAAGCAATTCATTATAATTTCATCTTTGTAATTTGGCTTTGAAAATTTTTATATATTGTTTTTTATATACAGTCGAACAGAGATGACGATGAGAGTTCTGAAGAAGAAGATCCCAAGTCAAGTAGAGATAAAGGTAAAAGAGGAGATTCAGATTCAGAAAATGAAAGCTCATCAGAGTCCGATGAAGAACACGAGGTAATTAAAAATAATATAATTATAAACAGTTATGTGTATAAAAAAATTATAGTATTTTTACATATCTATGAAATTAATATTGCATAAAAATTGTTTTAGGGAAAGGCAAAGGGTGTAGAAAATTTAATTCAAGTGGAAAACCCCAATAGGGTTCAGAAAAAAGTAAAAAAATTATCTAAAATTAATGAATCCTTAGCACAATCGTCGAAACCAGAATTATCGAGAAAAGAAAGGTTTTAAATTATTTTATTATAAATCAAAAACTTTTTATTCAGAGTATTATTATTATTATTTAATTATCATTGCAAGCTTAAAATATTCAAATTGTGTGTAATTAACTAATGAAATTACGCATAACTGATTGTTATCTAAATGAATTTATTATTAATCCAATTCAATTATTGTGATTCTTCAATGCAGCACATGTAAAAAATGCCAATCCTGTACTCAGGTTTGGTTAGTGAGTAGAATTGCACCAAAATTTGGTGGGAGATATCCATTATTAAATTGTAAAACTTTCTCCAAATTTGGCAGTGAAATCATAAATGCGTGCACATAGAAAATACTGGCAGTATAAGTATCATTTGTCTTTGTCACTTTCATTTTAAAAACAAATATATAATTATATTGGCAGTATTTTTGGTACAATTAAAAACATAGCCATAGAATTCTAATTCTAAGTATGCAATTTTATGCTTATTTGTTTATGACAATGTAATGGAAATATTTAATATTCACTCGCCGATTGCGTCATCTCTGTGTCACTGCTTCACTATGGCACTACTCGAGTTTCAAAATTATTTTTATTTTATTTAAATTTTATTTTATTAATTAAATGACATGTCAAGTTGTTTGCCAGTCGATTTTAAAACACATGGCTTTTCATTCTTGAAATGAATTTGCTTTTCCCAGTAACAACTCCAATAAGAATGGATAGAAATTATTTGTATCCGGTGTGTTTGGTTTAATTCTGTTCACTAATTAATAGTAAGTACCGGATGGCGTTTTTGATATGCACTGAAGAATGACCTTAAGTAATTAAATATTTAATTACTGACAATGATATATTAAATGTTTTGACAGTTTCTTGCTTATAATCAGTCAATTATTTAAATTATAGAAGATTTGGATGCTTTCAATTTTTAAGGCAAATTAAATTTTTGTAATTAATTTAATATTTTTTTGGTAATTTTACAAAGGTTAAACCATGAATGTTTGGAAATGTGAAACTGCCTTGAACATATTTCATATATAATTTTATAAATCAAATATATAAATTTAATTTTAAATACAGTTATAATTTGTCTAAAATTAATTTCATCAAGTAACTCTAACAAAAAATCAATCAAATAATTAAATTAATACAAATAAATTTACTTTTTATAGAATATAAAAAACAAAAAATGAACATTAAAAATATTTTCACAATTTCTTAAGTTTATATTTCAATTATTTTGATGGATTTCAAAGGTAATTTAGTAGAATTTTTTGAGCTTTAGTAATAAGTATGTTCCAATAGTTTGAACAAATTTTTAACAATGATAATACTACTTTGTGTTTTATTTTAAGAAATTTAAATAACTGGATAAAAATTAAAAAAAAAGAATTGTATTTTTATGTCCATTATTATTCTAGTTTTATAATAATTGAAGTATAACCCTTGTGGAAAAAATTGCTGAAAAATGCTGAGAATTCCCAATTTTAGCAACTCTTCAGCATTTTTTTCCACACGGGAAGATTATGATATTTGAATTATACAAGTTAAGATATAAGGTGGATGTTTTAATTAGAAAACATTAATTAAATTTCAAGCTTTTTGAATTAATTACAAGCAATCAACGTTTACAATATAAATTCATTGACAAACTAACGAATTAATCAGCAATGAAACGAGGAAAATGTTTGTAATTGATAAATTTTTATTAATAGGGAGCAGCTCGAAAAACAAAGAGCATATGCAAATTATCAAAAGATGCACGCTGCTGGAAAGACAGATGAAGCTAGAGCAGACCTTGCGAGATTAGCAATTATCAAGCAGCAGAGGGAAGAGGCCGCGAAAAAGCGGGAGGAGGAAAAGAAGCAAAAAGAGTTGGCACTTCAGAAAAAGACGGATCAAATGAAAAAAGCTTTGGGCAAAAAGTCGTAGGCCTTGCCAAACATTGCCATCCTTACTCCTTTTTTTTAAATCTACATTTCAAAGCGAAAAATCAGTCGATAACAAGGATTAATTTCTGTAACACTACCAAATCTTATCAAAAATGTATTTTGATAACTTTAATTTTTATTTATCTAAGTTTTCAATAATTAGTTAAACTGTTAGTAGCGATTTAATTCCAAATTAAATTCAAGTTGACTGAATGTTTGAATAACAAGTGAGTATTTATCGAAACATGGATAATATTCCAGCTTAAGGGCAAGTTTAGGGCATGCTGTCACGGAGTTGGTGTATTTTGAAATCAAAATTTAATTACTTTATATTTTAATGATATATTGACCAGAGCGCTATTCTGGGACACGGAAATACAATTTGCTTTGCAAAAATATATGCACCTATGGATAGTCTCAAAAAATAGTGGTTTCTACTGCTTCCTTTCAAGCAGACGACAAAATCACTATTGTAGAAATCACTATTTTTTGAGAATAAATATCAGTGCATATATATTTTTTGAACCAAATCAGACTCCCGTGTCCACAGAATGGGGTCTCTGGTCCGTATATCATAAAATATTAAATAATTAAATTTTGATTATAATAGGCACTAAACTCCGTGACAGCAGACCTTAAAAACATCACCTTAATAATCAAAATGCATGTTTGATGGGATTTGGTATATAATAAATTTTACACGAATGTCATCATAGTTTGGTATTTAATTTTAAGGAGAATCAAACTGTGTCACTTGAAGCCGAACAGAGTGATTGATTGTGTATAACATTTACAATTAAATACTTGATACTTTATTTGACGAAATAAAAGTTGCTTTATTTGTATAAATGTAATCGTCGGCAATATATTATTTTACCATTTTCATCCAATTCAAAATGGTCCTGCCATTTAATAATTGAGAAGAAAGTTTGAAATCATCTCGTCTTCATCAGTTATTTGAAACAGACTTGTTTAAGAAAGAAGCATCACATTATTAATTATTTAATTTACATTTTAAGGTGAAATCGAATTTGTTTATTACTAGATTAGTGTATTTTTAATTATTTTCACAGAATACTTTAATTTTAAACATTTTTCAATGGTAAGAAATTTGTTCACAATGGGAGATATTGATTTAGTGCGAAGTATTTACTTTTATGATGTGTAATTACTTAACTTTTCGAAGTCGTTTTTCAAGTGGAAGAAAAATTTCCAAAAGTTAAGCTGTATTACATTATAAAAATGCTGTTTTCAATAGTTTTTCCCGAGTTAAAAGAATTGTTTATCATTTTAACATTTTCAATATTAATTTATTTAATAAAATTAAAATAAAATACCCTAACTTAGTGACTAGCACCGCGATTCCATCTTAATAGTAAGATTTATATTTAAGTATTGTCACATCATGCATCATTGTAAGCTAATATTAGGGATTTTTATTAAGTCTTATAAAAGTGAACACGTTTCTAATAAACTAAAATAATCAATTAATTCTTTTTATTTCAATGAAAACTATGCGAATTTTCTAAGTTAACTATCAAATTATGTTTTACTTGTATCGGAAAATTAGTTTTATTACCAACTTTTTCCTTTTTACTTGCATGATTCATGCAAATGTAGTAGAGGAAATTTGATTTCAGTTCGACACGTTGATTTGAAATTAAATTGATTTTAATTGTACGCGTATTATTATCGTCAGTCGATTTATCGATAACGTAGAAATTCAGTGCTTGGTTTGAGCGCAACAATTTCAACACTGGACACATTTCACTTAATGAATTGACAATACTAACAGTAAAGTCTGTTTTATTTCACGTTTGTGTTGTAATAAAAAAATTAATCAAGTATTTAATTTCGACTTTATTGAGCGTGGCATAGTCATAAAAAATATTAATAATAGCAACTGTAACCGCGAGGAAATGGTTCGATGGGATGGATTTTTATAAAACCTTTATTTGCAAACTTGTATTATAGTGTAATAAAACAAGGGATGCAGTGATTTTATGCGGTCTTCAAAAATATTTGCTCGTGAAACAGAGTTACAGCCTCGCGTGTCCCTCTGGAATTTTGCTTTATAGATTTCTGTTGCAATTTTCACCTTTTTAAACTTTTTAAATGTCCTTTTTACAGTTAATATTAAATATGACAACAATTTAATGCCAAAAATGATTTATTAAGCAAGATTAATTGAGTTAATGAAGTTACATATACACATTTTTTATACTTTATACCCAACAAGGACGGTAATATTTATGAAATATTTTATCAATATTTTTTTCAAAATATAAAAATATTTTTTAAATATCTAAATGTCCGCCGAAGAATATTAGTGTTATATTTCATAAATATTTTCTAATATATACGTAATATTTTACACAAAATATTGTATAAATATTTAAATATATTTATGAAATATAACACTAATAATCTTCGGCAGACATTTAGATATGTAGAAAATATTTTCCATAAATACTTTATAAATATTTGGTGTTATTAGGGATTATTCTGTATGGTTCTCAGTTTACAGTTACAATACTGATTTTATGACAAGTGATAAAGTTTATTTTTTTTAATTTCTTACAAATACAAAATTTGAATAAGATAATAGTATAGGATAAACAATTAAAAATGCATTGTTTTTGAAAGCATTATATTTCAAAATAGTTAAATTTACGAATTTATATTTGTTTTCATTATTTCTAGGTGGGGGTAATAAAATTTATCTAGATTTCCTATATCATTATCTGTAAATTTATTGTGTTATTAATTTACATTTAATGTTATAGATAACATTTGTTTGAAAATGATCACGTATTGTAAGCGTCGAATTTTTAGTTGTTTATTCTATATTATTATCTTGTTCAATTTTATTCTTTTCTCAGAAATTGCAAAATTCGAATATTGTAAACAGTTGTAATAGTTCAAGTATAAATTGTTTTTAAATTCTCCATATAATTAAAATTTTATTTATCGTTCTTATGTGAACATATAATTAATTTAATTAATATGCCACTAATTTTTTTGTATAAATAATATAGTCAAAAATATATAATATGAAATAAATTTTACTTAACGTTCAATTTACATTTATATCGAATATTTGATATATTTTTTTTTCTTTGTGCAGTGTCGAATTTCGAATAACCAATTTTAGAATTAAAGAAATTTGTAAAGTAATTGATATATCCAGATTGTAACTAGTTAAAAAATTTAATTTCAAATTTATGCATTGGAAAAATACCTTTGTTATATCTTAACTAAATTCATTGTTTCTTCATTGTTAAGATTAAACGGCTTGCTGTTAAAATTCGCAAATTTGCATCATACAATTTCCGATAGAATGTGTATTCGTTCGTAAATTTGAAAATGTAAATAAGTTTTTCGTATATTCCCAATTTAAATTGCAAATTTACGAATTTTAAATATTTCTCAATTGTTATAATTGAAAATATAGATACCTGCACGTTCATTGATTTTCCTTTACTATTTGATCAAATTTAAAATGAAATTATAAACAAACAGATATAAAAGTATATAAAAAAGGGAATATATAAAAGTGGAAAAAGAGGATAGTTTAAATTATTATATAAAGTTACTTCAAACTCATTACAAAGTTAACAATTGTGTAAAAATATTAGTTTTCTTGAATTTACTTTTTACCAATTAATTCTTCTTACAAAATTCGTTTCTTTTATACAATAGATAACTAAGAAATATGTTACTATTATGTTATATATTTTTAACTTTAATTTATATCTATATATATGAACAAAAAAGTAAAAAAATGATTGACATTTTTTTATTTGCAGGAAAAAATGGACGATAGATTTAAAGGAAGAATTTTGGACGTTGCAATTTTCAAACGGAACAATTTGAAGTCCAAAATTTGCTACTTAAAGTTTGCTACCTAAAATTTGCTACCAAAAATTTGCTACCTAACGTTTGCTGCCTAAAACAACCGCTAAAGCATTTCAGGTACGTACATGGTGTCAGGTTGAGCGTAAGAATTCAATAACAAATGGGGGTTCGTTAATAGTTCAGCTCTCTTTACATAATTCAATTAAGCATAAATGCATTGAAAAGCGATACGGTGAGCCACCTCGACTCATAATTTGACCTCTAATTGTGGCTCGCACGTGGGGACGGGCGAGAGAGAGAGAGAGAGAGAGAAAAAAAAAATTCATCGTAATTGGTAGCCTTTAAAAATCATTTGCGAAGGTAAATTCTTGAGGGCGCCTAAGCGAGCGGCAACACTTTTATCGCTCAGTAAGACTGGTTGCCTGCTCGCGTCAGTATCCCACTGTCTTCCGAACGGAGTGCGTTGTCTGGAGCTCCGGTCGCGTTTTCATCGCGCGTTTTCCAACGATTCATAAAACAAAAATAACCCTTCTTAAACTTGCAAACAATTTTTCTTTCTGTTTCAATCGAAAGGGAAACCAATTTTAAAACCGAAATTAATCGGAAAGATTAAAAAATTTGGATTTGATTTCTAGAATTTTCTCTTTTTTTTTATAAAAAGAAGAAGTTTGAAAGTGAAAAGATTGTTATAAAAGGGAGAGAGGGGAGGAAATGATTATTTGATGATGAATTATTAGGATTTTGTTTTACGGTTTTGTGTCAAAACAAGTGCACGTGACGGGATGAATGGGAAATCGATAAACCCGGAGAAAATAGGAGGAAATGCACCGCGACTGGGTTTGATTTGTTGATAGTGTTGGTGGCAGTGTCTGTAAAGTCTTTGCTGGGTGCGACGATCAACAAGTTGCCCAGTCTGGCCGGGATACCGCCGGCCTTCGAGTGCCAGCAAAACAAGGGGTGAAACTTTTACTTTAAGGTGTTTCGAATCCCGACGAGCGAACTGGTTTAAGGATGTTAAATTGTGGGGTAATTGGGGAAGAGGACCATTAATTTTCATGCTGGATTATAAAGTCACGTCCGACTGAATGGAAATAGAGGATAGAGGCCATCAATTTGGAAAAAGATAGCTTTTCCAGGATCAATACTGTTTGGAGGATATTTCTGCGTTTTTTTTATTCCTTTTTTCCAAGTGAAAAATGCATGAATTCGAGATGGAATTTTGCTTTTGCCATGAAATTCCTGTCGAAGTTGTTTTATTATAAACAAATTTAAGTAAATCTCGAGGAGATGGTATATTAAATTTGCTTAAAGCTCAAATATCTAGCTATTAACACTGTTAATAAGGCAGATTAGAATCTTGATTGAAGATTGTTATCTTAATCAGAAGTTGGATTACTTGGTGATTGATGATCTAAAGGATCGCTCGGTTATGTGGAAAAACACTTAAACTCTGACGGGAATAAGTTCGGTGAAGGAACTCTTGATTTGGAAATGAAGAATTGTGGATTCAATGACGGTGGCCAGTAAGGTGGAAAGTAATTCCTTCAAGAAAACTCTTCTTAATCAAAATTAAACAATCAAACTTTGACAATTATTTAAATTTGTGGACTTTGTTTGGAACTTAATTGGACGGATGATAAACGTTAAGTAACTGATCTTTTTAAAAGTTGAAAAGCCAAATATTTACTAATGTTCGATGATTTGAATCCAATTTCAAATGTCTGCATAATCAAGGAAGGCATTTAAGTATTAGACCAAGGAAAGACCTTTGAAGGTCAGGCCTTTTATTTAAACAATTTATTTGAGAACTAAACTTAAAGGTCCCAATTGAGAAGTATTCTTATATATTATCCAAGTTGGAAAACAATTTACACAAATCAGCTGTTACCTATCACAATGATATCACCATTAGGACCTATAAAATTTAATTTTCTAAACTTGCGGTGCAATGTAGAACTGGAACCACAAATTATCTCCTCTAACAAAATTTATAGTGAGAAATTTGATCAATTCAAGTCCGATAATTGATAACGCTTTTTGAGAGAGAAAAAAAAGAAGAGATTATTTATCTCTATTGGAAGATAATACTAAATCTAATTAGGACCAGCATATACTCCAAGAAGTGACTGTCGGACGGCTTGAATCTTGAAATCCAACAAGTGGATAGCAACTCGATCCTGTGATTTAAACTCTCTTTGGAAGTTTGAATAGAGATAAGTGGCTCGTTCGTAGGTGACATAAAGCACTAGACTGTGGCAAGGCCACTCATCCATGCGTAGTCGGTCGATGGATTTAAAGCCGTGGATTACTGTCTATCCACGTGTGAAAATGGTGAGGATCCTTTGAGATGTGCGCTTGGTTGTACGCGCGTACCGGAATTAAACAAGGTCATTGGTATAGGGTCAACTGTTTGACAGTGGAATGCGGTTAAATTTGTAGACGCGCGTCTTGATCTTGAGGAAGCCCTCTCCGTTGAAACCACGTCCAAGAGAGTGACGTCAATGCACATTTGTGCCAGAATATTCACGTGGGCATGGGATTTCTTGCTCGGTAGTACCTCGTATCCAATGCAACACGTGAGTAGACGAGCTAACTGGTGTGCTTAGTTACTTACTAAGTCTAGAAATTCTCTAGTTGAAATAATTTGCAGGAAAATGCTGAAAATTGTGCTGAATAACTGTCGAAAAGTGCTAAAAATCTTTTGAAAATAACTTCTATAAGTATTTTTCAGCATTTTTCAGTATTAAACAAAACTGAAAAATGATGAAATATGATGAAAAACCCTGAATAATGCTGAAAAAGTGCTGAAATTGGAACTTCGACAGTTTTTCAGCAAAATTTTCAGCATTTTCCGGCAGTTTTTCAGCACACTTGAGAATTTTCAGCAATTTTCAGTACATTATTTCCACTAGGGTTCTTCATTTTCGTTTGTTTTAATAGTGAAACCTTGTTATTACACTTGGTTGATAAACATTTATTTATATATTAATATGCATTAAGTTTTTTTTTTATCATTCCTCTTTAACCTTTTCATTCTTGGCGCATTTTATGGTTAAGTATCGTCGTTATAGCCGGACAGAACACTAACATTGAATCAACCTTGTATTTTTTATTAATATTAAAGAAACGGGTATTTTCAGTGAGGTATAAAATTTTTAACTGCGTGGTGAAATTGAGAATATTTTGAGAAAATATTCAGAAATATCTGAATCAGAAATATTAATATAATTGACCGGATATATTGGTCCAAGCTCTCGTATGTTATTAACTTTCACCGGGGATATGTAAATTTTTTTAGTTACGAAGCTGCAACTAAAACCAATAAAATTAATTATTAATTAATTTAATTAAATTATTATTAATTAAGCGGAGCAATAGTAATATAATGAACATTAATAATTAATTTTAAGTAAATTCATATATTATTATAATCACGAATGAAAGTATTATAAACTATTCAAATTATAAATTTTCATTCCGAAATGTAGTCCCACATTTTACGATAAATCATCTTAAAGTTTTAAATCTGCATAAAGTTTTATAAGGAAACTTTTTGGTATTGGAGCAATATTAGAGATATTAGATGTTCAACTATTTTGAATGCCCGATAACATTTATCCAACACTGCTACAGCGTTATCGTTTGAAAATTTATCCTCTTATTTTTTTAGCTCGGTCACAATTAATTACAATTTAATTAACGTAATTTTTATTTATAATATATGAAAATGAATTTAGTTTTATAAAGTTTTAATTTTCCAATTATATAACTGGATCAATGTTTATATTTCTTTTAAAGAATATAAACATTTTTTACATAAATTTCAAATAAGCACTTTTGCCAAGTGCCGCCCATAGAGAACGTGCAAGTATAGAGGAAATTAAAATGTCGTTTACAGAATGTTAAAAATACGGGTGTAGTAAACGTTAATTTCCGATTAACGTTTTCTAAACCGTTATTGTAACCTTCTGCAAGCGACATTTTAACAATTTCTACACTTTGTTCAGTATGAGTAGTAATGCTCTCTTAAAAAAATTTAGCTGGGATCCTACATAGGAATTTGGCACCGGAAATCAGCTAGTTTCCTAGGTTGGTTTCTAGGTAGTTATATGATCTTGCTTAATTTCCTAGCTGGGGTCTTAGGTAGGAATTTAGGATCAGAGATCAACTAGTTTCCTAGGTGGGTTCCTAGGTAGTTACAGGATTTTATCTAGTTTCCTAGCTGGAGTCCTAGGTCGAAAACTAGTCAATCTCTGATCTTAAATTCCGACCTAGGATCCCAACTAGGAAAATAGGCAAGATCCTATAACTACCTAAGAACCTACCTAGGGAACTAGCTGATTTCCGGTGCCAAATTCCTATGTAGGATCCTAGCTAGATTTTGTTAACAGGGTGTGCAGGTTTTGAGTTCCATTCCCTTTGAATAAATAAGGGTTTTTTGTCTTATTTTTCATTATTTTGTCATTGTTTATTTAAGTCAACCCTTAGTGTTGTATTAACCTTGCCTTAACGTTGTATTAATGCTAATTTTAATGTCACCTGTACGCAGAGAAAAAAAAAGTAATAGTCACATTTAAATTGCTAGCATCCTAGGTTCAATTAAAAATTGGTTATAAATTGAAATAGTTTTTGACAAATTTCAATTATTTTTATGCTTAGTGAAGAATCCTCCAATGTAACGTGGCATTAATTTCTTTTTTTTTTAACAAAATTGGACATCAAATGGTTAAATGTTAACGGGTCCTGCAAGAGAAATGGCATTCGCTGAAGGTTTAAATATTGATTATGAATAAAAAAATAAAAATGTTACCTTCGCAATTCTTTCAATTAACACTGCATGTAGATGGAATGTCCATATTTTCTGAATTTTGTTGCGTTTAATAATAAAAAAATAATAAAGTATAAAATAACAAGTTCAATTTTAAAATTAAAATCTAAACTAGTATTTTATTTATTTTATTTTTTGGTTCAAGTTTAGATTCTCTTCGTAAACAGTAACTCTTTATTCATCACTTGTAATCATTAAAATGAGTTTAACCACCTTAAAAATAAAATACAATGGCAGCTCTTTGGAGTACAAACAAATTTTTTCGGCAAATATCGTACTTGACTAGGAAAAAAAGTGGTTTTAAGTTGGTAGTCCTTAGTCTTTGGCTCGAGGTACCAACTTAAAACTAGTCCTAACACAGTAATATTAGGATTACTAAAATAAATTGGTAAAATTCAAAAAGACTTTTGAATGTGTTGCACAAGTTTTAATTTCAAATTAACGCCAGACAGAGACGATTCTTTTTTCATAATGCACTTTGTACTCGCCGTTGTTTTGTAGGATAATTAACACCTCTTTAATTGATTTAATTATGTTGATTGATTATACACGCCCTTTTTAAATCAACAGAGAACAACTTTATTTAGTAGATTACATATAACATTAAAAGCACAACGATGCAAGTGTTGAGATAAGATTACTGAATATGATTTGTAAAACATTAACTGTACTTTGATAAGTAGTAACTTGATATAATTTCATTAGAAATTGTATTTTGTGAGGTTTCGTAAGGGTTTTGTGCATGACTCGACATTTTTGTTAGTAAAGGAGTGAAATTATTGGAGTTACTGTTTACTTATAAGGTTGCCAATTTTAACTAGCTGTTTAGTCCAATAAAGCTCTGTTGAATTTGTATTCAATAATAATGGAAGTAATGAATTATTATTACATTAAGTAAATAAGGATAAGGGGCTTTTTTAATAAATAAAAAACATTCAAATTATTAACTTTAATAGACGTTAAGTTAATGTTTATTTCTTGTTATTGTAGACACTATTTTCAGTTAATAACTATTACATAAAATTGTAGTTGAATTGCATTTGTTTAGTATTTACATCGATTCTTCTGTCCTTTGGACGTAAATAAACAATATTGTTGTTTTTGTTTAGTATTTACATCCATTCTTCTGTCCTTTGGACGAAAATAAACAATATTATTGTTTTTGTTTCGTTAATTTGACCTTACAGATGTTTATAAACATTATTTTTATGCGTTCAATTTTTAAAAACGTTTCGTTCTTCAGTTCCATAGGAAAATTAAAATTTGAAAACTTTTTTTTAAAATAAAACCTTATATGTGGGGTATTTCAGAATTGTTTGTTTATAAAGTGGGTATCTATTTCATGCAAGTTGATTATTGGCCGAAAAATGTACGTTTATCTGTGAAACTTTATCCTACAACTTGTGAACGAGAGCTTGCACAAACCGGGGGCGACTCTCGTTACAGTGTTTATATTTCCTGTAAGGTCAAATATGAAGGGAATTTGCCCAAAGACCTGTGGAAATATTAACTTTTAAATTATACAGTTGGCTTCATTGTTTCCCTTTCGTAAACCTAAATTTCAGATTATAGAAATTGGAAAATTGTAGCTTTTTATTTTTTTAACTTAAATCTTGTTTCATTGACAACAAAATCGGACTATAATAATATCACTTAATTTATTTTAAAGCAATTATATGAAATGTTAATGGCACTGAAAAACGAAACGGTTTTTGAAATACAAAATGGTAAACAAAGTTTGTTTTCGTTTGGTATTTACATCCATTCTTCTGTCCTTTGGATGTAAATTTACCACTCTAGGTTCAGGGCCGTGTTGGTTGGGGGGTACCTTATAAACACCGTTTCATCGAGTGTTCGTATTGAGAATAACCCAATAAGCACGACAATTCCCATTATGCACCTGGTCTAATTTATTTTCAGTGTATAAATCAAAGTTCAAACTAAAATGAATTGCAGAGTTAACAAAATCATTGCGAATAATAATTATTACTAATTAATAAAACATAAATTTTGTTTATGAAAATGTATTAACTCAAGTAATATATATATATTTTTAGCATATATTTTTGAGCGATTAATCGTCCGTTAATTGTACACTGCAAAAAGTTCGACTATGATTACTTTTACTTATAACTGTTTTTCATAAGTTAAATTGCAATTGTACACCGAGGAGGGTGGGGGGGGGGGGAAAGTTTCGTTAAATTTTAACGAATTGTCGGTTAATCGATTGACGTCGGGGATTGTTCGCAATATAATACCTATAAAGTGCGGTATACAGCACGAATAATTGGTACTAGCATGGAAAAATCCGTGCAAAATTTTACCAAACTGGGATACATTTTTGCACAAGTTTGGTAATATAAACTAGATTTTTTTTTCCTTCGACGTGTATATTGGTACGAATATTTTTTAATTGATCTGTTTGTTAAAACGTTATCTCGCAATGATTTGTTAAAGATTGATTAAAACGTTAAATAAATACCTTTTAACGAGTGCTTATTATTTAAACAATACAATTTTTGCATGGTCATTAATTCATGATACTTTCATTATTTCAAAATGTTAACATTTTTACTATTAAAAGTATTATAAATGTTAATTATAAAAGTAATATCTCGTGTTTTTCGTCGGATAAGTTATAAAAGAATTTCAAATTTTATTATTAAAAATATTAATATAAAAAGAATAGTTGTTTACGATGTCCTGACAAATGACTATCTCGCTTTTACATTAAACTGTTTACTTGTAATTTTCATTACTGCGTTTTTTTCTGACGAATTAAATGAAACGTATGGAACTAAATGTTTCTTCTTTTTTTGATTGCTTACGTTAAACAATTGATGGAAAAATAACGTTATGTGTCATCGGAAGAATAATGTTAATCGATTTAGAAAAAAAGTAAAATTCCTGTTTTTAACGTTGAAAAAAATGACATTATTGACAACATATTATTGTTTTATAATTTTTAGTTTATAAAAGATATATGTCAGTTTTTCAATAATAAAAATAACCGTTTCTTAAAAGGTCACATTTACGTTTCAAGTATTTTAATTTAAAACTGCCACCTTTGTGTTTAAAAGCAGTAATTCTTATTAAAAGATTGACACGTATCCAAAACAAAGTTGAAAATAAGTATATTTTCCGTCAAACGTTTCTTAGTATATAAAAAAGGGTTGGGGGGAGGCGAGATAAGAAGTTAAAAGCGAATTAAAGTAAATGGTATAAAATAGAAAATCATTGTTAATCTTTTTTCTTTTTTACCGAAACGATAAGATTGAATTGACAGACGAGAAAGGAGCACGTTTGGTAAACGAAGATGCGGCCGAGTTTTATTTGAGTTGAGGCTAGTTGATTTTCGAGTTGAAAACTGTTGGACAACACTACAACAAGTGGAGGGTTTTTGAAAGCAAGAATTTCTGCTTTATGTCGATAAGTTAATCCAATTGTTGAAACTTGGCTTCACTTTTATTTTCTTTCGTTTGTTATTATTGCTTTTTAATAACAACCTAAAAAGTTCTAATATTTGACGAGGATTGGGTCGTTTTCTACATGCTGTTTAAAGAAAGGGTAAAAAAAGATTTAATTTAATGTAATCAAAAAATGGCATCGAAAATGTACACTGAGAAAAAAGAGTTGTATTTAAAATTACCATACCATTGCAGTAAAATGTTATGTATGATATAGTAAAATTTTATATTCAATATGGTAATAATGGCTATAAATTGAGGCAATTTTACAAGATTCATACAAGTATTATTCAACGAGACAAAAAATGGTTTTAAGTTGGTAATCTTGGCCAAAGGCAAAGGGTTAGCAACCTAAAACCACTTTTTTCGAGTCGAGTAAGATATTTTATTCACTGTGAAAGTGAAATATGTTGGTAGCCCTGCGGGCTACAAGTACATTTTATTTTTAAAAAATATTATGTTGGTATAGGAATTGTATAAACATCATGGATATCCCCCTCCTACGTCAGGTTTTCATTTTTATTATAACTTTTTTCTCAGTGTACTCAACTTTTAGTTAACTTTTTATATCAACTTTTTTCTCGGTGTGTTCCAAAATTGACAGGCAGTATTGTGCATCTTCTTCTGGCTTACTATTTATATCCCATTCTACTTATAACGACCAATCAGAATCGCTCCTTATAAAGATAATCTTTCACGCCTCTGAGTAGTTTCATCCAGACGACCGAGTCGTGCGTTATGATATTAAGCACTTTTCTTCATTAAAGCAATTGTTTGCTTTAATACTAATACGGGATTAATTATTTTATTAGCTTCAAATTAATTAAATATTAGTATCTACTATAATATCACTTTATTTTTAAAACAATATATAAAATGTTAATAAGAATAAACAACTCATAACGTATCTTGTATTGGCTCCACTCTTTCCTTTCTTTCCACTCGTTCCATTCGTTCCACTCGTTCCATTAGTTTCATTCTTTTCAGTCGTTGTACTTGTTCCATCAGTATCATTGTTTTCGTTCGTTTTACTTGTTCCATTAGCTTCGTTCCTTTCGCTCGTTTTACCAGCTTCATTCTTTCCATTCCCTTCGATCGTTTTACTCGTTCCACTTGTTTCACCTTCATTTCGAAGACACTTTAGCCTTGCAAGATTTGCCTCCTCCGAAAATAATTTACACTCAGATTCACCACAATTTAACTCAGTTGTGGTATTTATTTTCAATGTTTTAATCCAGTCTTGAATGCGTAAACATTCGCAGATATCTTTCACATGCTTTTGATGGAATTCAAACGATTTTAAATTACAAAGTGCAGCGATATCTGTGACAGATATCTTCCCTTTTATATCAGAATCAGATATATCTAATGTCTTTAATGAGTATTTTGATGGTATGTCAGGGAAGTCCTGTAATTCTGTATTTGCGAGATTTAGTTCAGTCAAATTTGAGCCTGAAATGGTGAAATTTTTCAACGTCCCAACATGCATGTCGAGTGTTTCCAAATGTGGAGGCAATTTTTGATTAAAAATGTCAAAGTCGTTGTCGCGCAAGTATAACATTTTTAAATTTGTTAAATATTCGAAACTGCCATTTTGTATGGAGGTGATGCTGTTGTCGGACAAGTCCAAGATTACCAAATTGGGGTATTTCTTGAACGTCGTAGACGTTATATTTGGGATTTTGTTATGAGTCAAATTTAAAGCCTGTAAATATAATTGTAGATTTAGTTACTCGGAATACGAGATTTACCCATGAAAAAAATTTATATAGGTTGCCATATATGGGGCATATATGCAGGCATGTTTCTGAAAACATATGTTTTGATAAGCATATATGCCATCTATATAAAATTTTATCATGGGTAATAAAATGCAACATGTAGAAATATTATTTTATTTACCCGAACATTGCTTGTTAGATTCAGTGGTACATTCTTTAATTCACACTTGATATATTCATAAGTTAGGAGCCCATTGATAATTTTGTTTGATCCACACTTGGCATTGACGAATGTGATGAGCACACACAGACAGCTGAAGAAAAATATTGTGCGACCTGAAACGTACAATTTAATGATATTTTAAATTTTTCGTTTTACTAATATTATACTTGTAACTTTTTCCGACAAGTATTGCATTCATTTATTTTATTATGAGATCCAGTACAACTGCTTTTTACCAAGTCTACTGTTATATTTTTATTTACTGCAAAAATAATGAGCGGATCTTAATGACTTGTATAATATATAATTTAGTAATACGTAGTTATATAAATTATTACAATATGTTTAATTTTTACTATTCTTCAAAACATCTACTTAAACATCTAATTAATTTTTACTATTCTTTAAAAATAAATTTAATGCTTAATAATCAATTAACTGCCCTAGTAAAAAAAAAAAAAAATGGAATAATTTATTTTTGAAACTTTTTAATGTGTATCATATTTCTAAAATGTTCTATACATTTTAATAAGTTTCAATAAAGATTTGTGTATTTGAATAATTTTTATTAATTTCTCATTTACTGGTAAGTCAAATAAACATCTGTTTTACAATTTCTAATTATTAATTTTGTGAAAAGTCTGAAATTATATGGAATAAACAAAAACACAATTAATGTATTAATGGATGAAAATGAATTTCTTTTTTTGTTCTATTTAAAGCTATAAAAAAATGAGATTTCTATGTTGAATTTACACAATAAAATCTGATTTTAATAATGCACTATGTCAATTAATTCGATCAATCTGTTTCAACTCATATCATCTTTAGATATAAGATTTTCAATATTAATTTTTCGAATAATCATTTTATATAATATTAGAATTTCAATGATCACACAACTTACTCATTTTGTAAAACTCCACTTTATCCAATGGCTATAGTTGGCTGCTTATTCCAGCAACCTTTTGTCCCTCCGTCCTAACTCTGTTCACACGAAGCACTGCGGAGCAACTAACAAAATCATTAAAATTTTATGCTAACAATAGTACTATAACGAAATTATTAATAACGTAGGTTCAATGATTATTTAATGTGGCTATCAAGCGTTTCTCATAATGATATATCTTAATTTACCCATTTTTTGCTCACCTGATTTTTTACAGATTTCACTAAAGTTTATTATATATATATATCTTTCATAAAACACGGTTACTTTGATTTAAATTAGTTTGCCACGGAGCAGTACAATTTATACCATTTGTACTTTCTGGGGGAAAAAGTTCCTTTTAAGAGCATCTAAATTGGTATTAGAATATTTATTATATTACTTCTGGCATCATTTAATACGGGTGATACAATTAGATGTTCATTAAGATCAAGAAATGAATTCTATTAATGTTCAACGATTTGATAATAAATAGAAGACTGAGTGTAAAATTTTTCATTTTGAAATTTAATCTAAATTGTTTTCGTTTTAATCGAACTTGATTAAATTAGATCAATTTTCAATATTTTAATGAAAATACCAAAGTTGAAATTTGCGTTAGTTGTACTTCGAGTAAAGGTTAAGTATTTGAAAATTACGAGATGTTTGTTAAACTTTTTTTATGACTCATTTGCCGGGGAAATAAGTTTTTAATTATCACGACAAATACTGGTTTTAATCTTGTAATTATTGTTGTTCAATAAACACATTATTTATTTATTCTATTAATTGTGTTTATTGCTAAAATTTAGTTTTTATTTATTGCATTTTAATTACTATTTTAATTTCTTAATTGTTCCGCTAATTTTACAATATTACAGTAAATATTCTTAATTAGTGATTACAATTAAATACAATATCTTAGGCAATTGGATATTGTTAAAAAGAGGAAATAATTTAAAAAAGAAATAAATTAATTCTTTAATACATATTACATTTTAGATTAATATATAGATATAAGTAAAAAATTTTATATAACAGATTGTAATATATAATTTTTAAGTAGTTAAACAGAAGCAAGTCATTCTAATTAGCAGGCTTATTAAATACTTTACTTTGAAAATACTTTCTTTTATATACAGACAAATTGCACAGAAAAAAAAATGTTACAATGTAATATAACCAGTGCATATCAATTTTTTTTTTAGTAAATTGAATTCTAATTTGTAACAAGATTATTATTTTGAACGTTTACTACGAAGACTTTGAGAAAATTCTTTATTCAAGTTCTGAAAGTTGTTAAATTTTAACCCACAAATTAATATTTTTTTTTTTCAAATGAAAATATATATTATGAAAAATATGAAAATAAGTGATTATGTGATTTAATTTATAAACCGCGATTCGTATTTGTATATTTGCTTACCAAATAAGCAGAAATCCAAAATATTTCCGACGAAGAACTCGTTCTTATCGCTTTGCTTAAATTACACAGAATAAATTATTATGGATAATGTTGAATGCGGTGTTTCTGTTTTGTCAAGTAGATGTCACTTTGTTACAAACCAATTATATATAAAATAATTTATTAAAATTTGATAAAGAAAATTTTATAAATAGCAATAAAAAAAGTTGTTTTTGCACTTGGTAATTGTTTTGTTTAGTATACACAGTATAATTATTTTTAATAGACTGACTTCAGAATTTTAATGATTATATTTTTGATATTTTAAATAATACAATTTTGATATCCTGCAAGTATATTGAAGAAAAAGTAGTGATACGTTTGGAAACAATTTATATCAATTTTGGGATATCTCTTGAAAAAGAAAATTTAATATTATTTAATATAAAATAATATTCCATACATTAATATAAAATAATATCCTTTAATAATCCAGGATTATTCTAATATTATTGGAATATTTTTACTTTAAAATTCCAACATAAAAACTTTAAAAGTTAAAAGAAAAAAAATTAAACCACATAGGGCTGAACCCTACAAGCGAATAATATCCCAGGGATATTACATGAATATTATTTATATAGTAACAATATTCTTAAAATGTTATTTCATATAAATATCCCAGGGATATTAATTCAAGTGCACATATCACATCCATAGCATATTACTGGGATATTATTTAATATTTAATAATATTATAAAAATATTATCTTATCATGTGAATAATAAAATATATTAATGTAATATCCCTGGGATATTATTCGCTTATAGGGTTTTCGCTTATTTCCTCAGTTTGATCAAAAGCACTGCATTTTAACATGATTATTAATCAGTTTTAATGCGCATCTTTTTCAGTCTCGTATCCTTACAAGAATAACGTTAGTTACGAGCAATAAAATTATTAAGTTACTCGCAAGTTTTCCATACTTACCCAGACAGAATTATTAACATTTAATCAATTTTGGAGCAATATAATTGACGAATTTTAATGTTCCTTCAATGTTATATAAATATTAATGACATTAGCTTCACGTTACATCATTGTTGTGTATTAAAATTAACGCATTAATTCAAAATTAATGGTTTCCTTGTCTGAACAATAACGTAAGCTTAAATTAATACTCGAGTAACATTAGACTAATGTTAAGAATGTGAATATTGCTAAAAAAAAAATTCTTTATTTATCGAGTCACTTGGTCAAAGTACACCCAGTCTCTATAGAAGATGGGACGAGCGAATTTGTCAGTAGAGCATTTAAGTTGGCAGTCCTGATGACAGAGACAAACTGACTCCGCGCGAGGGACAAAGAAACACTACGTTTTTACTTACGGATGCGTTTATTTCTGCTTTTCAATAGCAGTACTGCCAACTTAA
>JABFPN010001516.1:0-28430 GCA_022817305.1 Leptoteleia sp. ZL-2020 | reverse complement strand
TTTTTTTTAATTGGACATCCGTATTAAATTTCTGAAAACCCGATATCATTTAATTTCCTAAGGTATTCTATATATATATATATATATATATTACATTTTACTTTATTACGTTTTTTTTTGCGCAATTATAATCTCATTTACGAATTTTGCAAATAATAATTATGGCTTCCATAATTTGCATAAAATGTGACAAATATTTAATTATAAAAATTTATTTATATTTAAAACATGGTATTCAGAATTTTTTAAAAGCTAAAAAGGAAGTAGGTTGTTTTAATTAAAAATCACTTTAACAAATGTTAATATTAATCTAAATGAAAATATTTCTTATATATCAAATGAAATATTTTATTGAATCGGTTTCAATTAATACTGCTATTATTCTTATATATAACCACTCAATTATGTAGATGGAACTGAAGTATAAAATCTTTTTTCAAATTGAAAATATAAACAAAAATTATTTGTCAATGCTCAAAATTTCCTTTGAATACGCGCTCCTTTATTTAATTAATAAAATTAATGCATTTAAAGAATGGAATTGCGGAATTTCGCAGATCAAACGAGTGTTTAATGGATTGTTAACGGAATCTTAAAATATGAAGAGATAAATTGACAGGGGTACAAGAAGTGCAAAGAAAAAGTTTGCCGCTGATGACGGAGGGACGGCCGCGGAAAGAGTCAGCCAAGCAAATTAAAGCATTAGTCAAATCAAAAATGCAGAAAGCACTCGTACTTTTTACCTCCGGAACATTTTCCAACTTTCCGGCACCAGATGTCTCGGATTCGTCGTTAAAAATTGTGCAATGTCATCACTATAAAATGATAACCATAGCCGATGGTAAGAAGTGAACGGTGCTTCGCCAAATGTCACTTTTCAAAAATACATCAAATCCGCTCTGATAAAAATTTTATACGAAAAGTCGCGAATAGCGGAGGTAAATTTCCCGCGCTACCGACACGCGTTTAATGTTTTGCCAGCAATTAAATTGCATTTAATTAAATTTAATTACGCGATTCCGTCTGTTTGAATGAGAAACCAGATAAAAATTTATATGTAGGACATGTGTGTTTTCCATATATGTCGCAAATATGCCCCATATATGTAACATTTATGTTGACTTTTACATGATGTAACATGTTTGACATGTATATCACATACATATAATATATTTGCGAAATATCCCATATATGTTGTGTTCTTTTACGTTGTGCGAACAAAAATTCGCTGTAAACTTAATTGAGAAAAGCATATCGTGCATCATTGGGGCTTTGGAGATCGCTTTCGGCGCGGCCTTCAAGCTTTACAATCGTGTATAATACCTCGCATCCATTCCGTGATGCATACGAAATTTTTTGTAATTTTAAAGTGCAACTACACGTGCACTCGCTCTCACGAGGCAAGTAAAATTCGTGAACAAGAGGGAGCGAGAGATAGAAGGTGAAGGGAAGGGGGGAGTAACATCCCATGGAGGGTTCGGCAACCTTCCTCGATCCACCAAAACAATATTTTACTTCACTAAAGAGCAAGTGATTTTTTCAACATGCCTTTAATCTATGTTAAAAGGTTTAATATAAATTAAAAATATTTGCAATGAAATGACATAAAGATGTATATCTGCATTAAAATAATTATGAGAGAATTTTTATTATGTCTCATATGTATACATATATGATTGGAAGACACATAAAATCAATGTTTTGCAAAATGCAGATAAACAAGAATGAAAAGAAAAGCCGTTCAAATTCATTGCCCATAACTTTTCTTTTTTTTTTTTTTCTTTTTTGTTTATATGCTTTATGTGTTTGTCTCTGAATTTTCTTCCGTGGAATTTCCTCTGTAGAAATATGAACAATCCTTTAACTTATTAAGGAAATTATTTATTGAATCACGCCAACTTGATGTCATATATAAATTCATACATTTTGTCATTTGATTTTTGAAGCACTGTATTATTAATGATCAATGAAGCACACGGCGAAGACGTTAAATAAAGATCTATAATTTAAAAAGTAAGCCTTACGAATGATAAAAATCAGAAAACAAAATTTCTCCATTAAGTAATATATGCTTGAATGTATATATATGCATATGTAAAGATGCTTTTTCAAGTTAATGCTCGGTTTAGAGTAAAGAACAACTTATATTGTAAGTCTTCGCGTACACTGGAAAAAGTAATCTGCTGGGTCGGCATAAAGAGCTGTTGGATCAACATTATTTTGTATTTAGGACAACAATACATCTATTTGATATTTTTATGCTGGCAATACATAATAAAAACGTTGAAAAATATAAATGTTTATGTTAAATAACAGAGTCACTCTATTAAACCAAGATACAGACTTCAAATCAGTATACATGAACTCTGTAATATAATAATAGAAATGCATAATATTTTATGTACCATCATAGTAGGAAATGTTCTACAGGTTCAGTACTGGTACAGTACTGCTACCAGAGTTACCAGTACTGGTAAATTTGTTTAAGGGCACAGTAACGGAATCGTGCCAGTAATGGAGTGATAACGTACCCTATAACTAAACGTACCAGTTGTATAGCTATACCCTACCAGTAATCATCCAACGTTGCTCCTGCATTTATCAATTTTTTTAAATCACCAGTACTGCTTCAAGTCTGGATCAACTATGGCGTTGATATTTTGCCTGGCATGTCTTACGTCTGGTTATTTTCTGTTTTGGTTGGTAACCAAGCTCAGACTAGTATCGTCCCTATCTGTTTACCAAAGTCTGGCTAACAGTACTCTGCCAATTTCTCATAGGGATATGACAAATTGATAAATCCAATTGCAATATTTCCTATTTATTTAAAAAAATTAACTCTTCCTTGTTAAAGCAAAATATTCTATTATTCTTAATATTGCAATGCCAAAGCAGCCTGCAAACGAAAAACACTTTTGGTTCGATTTTTTGGTATCATTCTGCAAATGACAATTGTTTGTGCTTTGGATTGCACAGAAGAGCATTACTTTCCGAGCACGCGTGTCGACAAAATTATCATAATCACTATCAATATTTTGTATATAATGTTATAATTAAACCCTACCGATACTCGGCGCAACGGAAATTACGAGCACGCTTAATTCACTATTGCGAACATTATACTTTTGTCATATTATATGAAATTGTGCACAGATAATTATTATCCAAATGCGATAATGATGTAATCTGTTATGCATTGACTGTACGTAACGCAACACCTGGGACACATAGAATACAACTATCACGATCTACGTTTGCATTTGTTTTTACGACTTTTGCCGAAAAATTATTTCACATATTTCGACCAACATATTTCACATATTTCATATATTTCGCAAACAATATGTTCATTTTACGACTTTCGCGTGTGCGGAATATCACGACAATGGAATAAGTAGGTACGCCGTAGAATATAAAACTACAAGTCTCGCTTCTTTACTTTATTATAAAAAATGTTTTATATATGCGAGAATAAATTATTAATACTGCTGGAATAGACCCTCAATTAATAGTCAACGATAAATTGTTTTTTTTTCTACTTTTCGTATTCTGAAAATATACTAACGTCGTTATGCTACACTGAAAAAAAAGCCATTAAGAATTACTATGCTGGAACCTTAAAGCGAAGTCGTTTGTACATTATAGAAAATATTACCGTGCCAAGCACAGTAAAAATTACCGTGTTTTCAAATGTTTTGGTGTCTTTATACCAATACCATTATATTTAGCACCTATATAGCACTTATTTTATTTTTTTTTTTCATGAGTATTTATGGATATCATTTTGTTTTTTTATTATTTTAATATATTTTTTATCTCCTCACAGGTATCATTTTTATGAAGCCAAAGCTTTTCATAATTACATTGTGCGGTAACATTAATGCAGAAATTTCTCTTCTCTCTGTAAATTGTCAGTTAAAACCAGTATATCGATATAGTCGTATTTTCGCGGAATATATTAGTTCCATTTCTAAAAGCGAATTTACGTAGAAATTAGCGCTGGATTTCCTTAATACAATATACATTTTGCAATACTATATGAGTGCTTCCGCGTGCGGTTGAACTATTAATTTATGTGATAAAATAAGTTATAATGATTTGCATATAATTAAAGACTTATTGTTAGCTTTGTAATTGCTATATATTTCGTTATTTTAGTCGTGTGTGATGTAACTAATTTACACTTTCAACGTGTACAACCAACGAAAAAACTCGTCCACAAAAAATAGTTCAAAATATCTAAAATGAAATTTCTATTATATATCAGTTTATTATAAAATTTACGATCAATGGATGACGTACAGTTTATTATTAATACCACGCAAATAATTTCAAAATCCTGAGTTATTCGATTTAATAAAAATTGATTTTAGGTATAATTTTACGTCGATAGGAAGGCGAGTGAAATTTGATAATACGTTTAAAAAAATGTTCCGCTTTTATAGTGTAATTACAACACTATATACAGCAAGATAACTTCAGTTATCAATTTTATCATAACGCAAATCAAACACAAAAATTTATTTGTTCACTGATTTATACCTACAAAGTTTGTCCTTTAATTAAAGCGAGCCGTTGTAATGGATTTTTTCGTATAATTTCTACAATATACAAATATTCTTACAAAGTATTTTTCAAATGAAATGTAAATACAAGCACGTGCTATGAAAAATGTAAAAAGAGTATTGATTTTGTTAACAAGAAATGTGAATTATTATAGAAATTCAATTTAATTTGTCATCACACTGAGAGAAAAAGTTAGTGAATTAAGAAAAAACATGTGTCCATATATGAAATTGGTAAAACATATATGAACCATATATTTTTCTTTTTTATTATGGTTATTCTTCAATTTCATTAAAAAAGTAATCAAATCAATTAAATTAAATCAGTTAATAAAAAAATTGCAATAATTTATTATAATGCAGTAATTTTCGACACAATTTTACTAAATCTATCGGCGATATAAGAAGTTTCAAGTTGAAATCGAACTGAATTATTGTTAAACAAATAACTAAATAACTTTAATTTATCCAACAATGAAAATAAAACGAATCAATAAATTGTTCCGTAAAGTTTCCTTTAAACTTTTTGATATTTATTTACTCGCAACATTACGATCGGAAGCTGTTTATTCCGATGAACTCGCATGATATAACTTCTTCTGATAGTTCGAAGGCTTTGGAACAACAGTGGCTTTTAGTTCCGTACATTGTAGAAGCTTAAAAGGTTTCTGCAAGAAAATGAGGGTCGAGTCTTGTTACGTTACCTGTCACAATTTGCTTACAAAACGACGGACTTTGATAACTTTTTGTGACTCACACAAAATTGTTAAGTATACCCAATTTAAAGAATTATCGCGAAATAAGGATTCCAGCGTCGTACGGAAGTAATTTGCGTCGTTATAATACGGTTTACTCGAGGAAGTTGGTCTTTCGCATTTTATTCGCCAAAAAAAATGGGCAAGTCGAGTTAAGGGAAAGTTCCCAAAATTATATGTGAAACGTATAGCACACATCTCTGGTAAAAATGAAACAGATATGGTTCATGAATGTTTTAACAATTTCATATATGACCGTACATGGCTATACATGGTGGATATATGGCAATAATTGATATAATATTCAAGCCATATATGGTTTCAGCAATTTCCTTATATTGAAATCAATTATTACCAAATATCAACCACATATGCTCATATCATACATATCAAACATGTATGGCCATATATGAATTAAGAAAAATCATATATTTCCATAAATGTTTCATTTTTACTAAGGCTTTTTCTACATGCGAATTTAACATAAAAATATTTTCAATATAAATAACTTCGACTTTTTTTAAAAAAATAAATGAAGTTTAATTATGAGCAACGCGTCCTCAAAATTACCCAAATTTTTGTTGAAAACGAACATTTAAAATCGGTATAATGGAACGTTTACGCGGTGGACTCTTTCGCGCAACTTTTTTGATCGCTACAGAAGATAAGCTGCGAGGTCGGTGCTTCCAACATCCGGAATACAGTCAGACTTTTGCCAATTTCCTGTGCGAGATTTACCTTTGCTTCGCCCTGATTCGCGTAACATTTCGCCAGCCGCAGATATTAGAATTTCACCGCCACAAACGCACAGCCCCCCTTGCATTTGACTTCCTCAATTCATTCTCCGTATTTAATAACCCCAAGTATCATTTTCGCAAAGTGTCAACGTCAACCCGGGTCACGTTCTCGATTCATTATGAAATGTTAATTGTTATTCCGTCGCCGGGAAAGAAACAGATGGAAATTATTAAGTACACTACAATCTGGTAAAATTTTTTGTGGGCAGTATTATTAAAATTTCTATTATGAACACCGCGAAAAAAAGGCGTCTGACATAGTCTAAATTTAAAACTAATGGTCTGAAATTTAGACTAAACTGTGTACAATCAATCTAAATCTGTCAATTAATCTATTATGACATAACTTGACTTTCGATGTTTTTAATACATTTGTGGCTAATGCTGTGGTACAGCAAAATTTCGATCCCACAGAATTTTAATTTTCATTTGAATTTTATTTATTTATTATGATATTTTTTGTAAAGTAATTTTATAAATTGCAATAAGTACTATAAATTTAAATTTTATTTAAGGTTCACGGTTTAATAAATAAAAATACATAGTTCCGAACGTAGCTGTGTTTTGTTTGGGAGCAAACTTCATTGGACAAAGAAAAAGCTTTGCTATTTTGCTTATTAGATTTTTTTGTTGGTTTAAGAAAAGAATTTTTGTTGATTTGTTTCAATAAGACTACAGTTAGCTTAAATAAGATTTACCTTCGAACATCTTGGAATATGAAATTAATACTTTTAATATTAAGGTTATTCTATTCAGCCTAAAAATATCTGAAAAACCGGGACGAAATAGTATGCATTTCTGACTTTTTTTTTCGCAGGGAATGGAATAATTTTCGTATGTTATATTGAAATATTTCAGTTCGATATCGTAATTCGAAGGAAATTTAAAAATTCAACGATTGGAATCTAATGAGTAAATAGTTGAAATATTAGAAAATAAATTCTCCTGTAAAAGCGGCAGTTTTCGATCATTCATCTGAATTCTATGCTCGTCATTTTTTTTAATTAATAAGATTGAGGGGTAAAAAAGTAAAAACTGTGCAGGTATTAAAAAAAAATTTAGAATCTCGAACCCTTTTAATCTTATTTTTTTATTTTTCGCTTTCTTTGCCTACTTGAAAACATTGCAAGTAATTAGTTTTAAATTACTCAGTAGATGTCCCTTCAAACTTTAATAATTTTCTCATGGATTTTTATTAAATTCCGATGGAGTTCTGGAGTTTCCTATTACGTTTACTAATTCGGGTTTTTACACTGCGACGTATCACAACCATATAATAGGCATCTGGTGACACTTCCTTCAGATACTCTTTCATGTCATTAATGAAGCTTTTCATTAATATAATGGATAAAATATTGCGTTGCGTCCACTCAGAAAATTCTGATGTTCTGTCTTTATTCGGTCTTAATATTTACAGTGGAGTTACAATATATCTACCCTCCCCGTGTGTATTTTTTGTGTATATAAGACAGACGAATACAAAATTATTTATTCTCATTAATAATAGTATTTCAAATGTAATTATTGGAATATTATTGTTGTATGTCCACAATTGTAAACGATACTTCTTTCAGTAAGCAGAAAAATTCCAATAAATTAAAGAAGATATTATATTTGACAAATAAATTTGTCAAATACTGTTACATTTATAAATTTTCATTCGATGAAGTGTAATATACTAATGTCACATTCATATAAATAAAACATCAAAAATTATTTATGAAATAATTACTTATACCATAGGCGAGGGAAATATCATCGATGAAATTGAAATGACATGTAATCCGTAATATGCTTAATTTAATATTTTATTTTATTAAGTAAACTAGAAGTAGGTTCGCTATTGTGACAAAATGATAAGCGGAGATGGAACGTCAAATATTATCTTTGACTTTTCATTGTTGATTCGACATCTCTAATCTTGAAAAAAGTAAAACCGCAGGCTAGCAAAAAATGTCAATATTTTGTGCTACTTCTCATCTGTCGATTTCAATCCACATACGCAACACTCGATAAACTTTCATTGGCACAAATCAAACTTTCGCTACGACAGAATTGTCAACGAAAATTATTTATCCGAAAATGTAAAGTAAACCGTGCAAGCAATGCATTTCCTATGATATCTTTTATCATTCTTTAAAGAAAACTTTTTTCTTATATATTTGCTAATTATACGTGTTCTAGTTTTATATTTTCTTAACAAAATATTTTCAGTTCTTTTTTAAGATAATTTAGAAAAGTTAAACGAAACAATAATTATATTTATACAATATGAAAACAAATTCTTTAATTTCAATTATCACTTTTAAATTAATAACTTCCCTAGTAAAAATGAAACATATATGGCCTATATACGTTTCAACCAATTTATTTAAGAAATAAAAAATTCATCAATATATGGTTAAAATATTATATCAATAATTGCCATATATCAACCATGTATATCCATATGTGACCATATGTGGATTAAGAAAAATATATGTCCATATGTATATGAATTTTTTATTTATTTATACAAAATTGTTAAAACATATATGGACCATATATATTTCATTTTCACTGGAGTTGTTCATTATTTAACTTGTTAAATTGTTTATCAGTTTCAAGTAATATTTATTTATCTTTAAATAAATCTTTCTAATTTAATTTTTCAAAATAATTTAGTGCAATTTAGAGAAATGTATGTATAGTAGTTACTCAATGTTTTCTAGCAGTAAAATAACCATTTTCTTTATGATAAGATAAATTATTTAACACCTTTGTTGCAAAGACTAATATCAAATACGCTTCTGCGCATTGCTAGAATTACTTAATTCTATTTAATCCAAGTAAACACTGAAGCTGACAAGGCTGTCAGCGAGGTTTTGATTAATACGCTAAGATTTTCATTGCAAATATTACTGTCATTCAATAGCGAGTAATACATTATTTCGAAAGTACTATTTACTTTATTTTTTTTGCATTATTAACAACGCGGTAAGTGTAGCAAACGCGCTACCTAATTATTGTAATTTATATTTTTATTATTTTTTATTAATTTTTTTACTTTTCTAAAATACTTGTCAATGTCGTTCTTTTAGCACGGTTCTGGAACTTTATATTAAAAGTAACATGTCTTGAATGATACTTTGTGTTGAATAATATTGTTACTTACTTAAAAAAAAAAAATAAAAAAAAATAATTATAATTTCTAATATAGTAGCAATTTATAATTTTTTTTATTGGCTTTAATATAAACTCTGTATTATGAAGAAAAGTTCAATGTAAACATTGAAAATAAATAGAGGTAAATTTGTAGTATTTTGTTTTGAACAGATTTGGTGTTTATATTCGGCTGTCCTTGACAATAATAGTTCACATTATAATTCTTTTTCGTGCAAAATTCTAAGAAAAAATAATACTTATAATTTCGAAATAATTGGTTTCGAAAAAATTTTTACACCAGTCGGCGTCGGACCGGGCAGGTGTTGATCACGTATTTTTTATTTGAGAGGTATTATAATTGATAAATTATTAAATTTTAATCGTTTACTTTTTATTAAAAATGAATACTTTTTTCTCATGCTCAATTTCATTTCTACTTGGGACATATAGTTAAATAAAAAATTAATCATAATGATTTAATTTGTTAATTAAAACGTGGCTTTTCTTGTAAATTTCAGGCAAGCGTCTCCAGGATCCGGTACAACTGGTACATCAACTATATCTACAAGTTGCACCGATACCGAAGGAGGAAGCCAAAGTACCGTTGGTATGTACGCAGTCGATTCCACAGCGGAAACATCGACGTCGACATCGGCGCCTTTGCCAGCGGCCAACACATCTGCCAGAAACACCGCGGGTTCTGCGATGAACATCTCGAGGAGCTTATCGGCACCCGCTGGTCCTAGACCTCTCGTACCGACTGTCATCTCAGCCAGCGTGTCCGATGTTACTGTTCCCAGACCAAAATTGAAAAGAAATGCAAGTCGAACTGAAGCCATTAAAAAGTAAATTTTTCTTATTCTATAATGTATTTAAACAAATCCATGAGTGTAGTTTCTTTTTTCTTATTTTTTACAAGAAAGAAGAAACTGCATTATTTATTTGATTTTTATAAAATTTTGTATATTTTTTTTACTTTATTTTTCTTTTTTGTCTTCCTGATAATTATTTAGAATTAACAGATTAAATTATTTAAAAATTTAAAGCTTGAATTTGTTGGTTGAATGTTTTTGCAATTGTTATACTGAAACTTATTATTTATTGAATTCAATAACTTTGTTCCTATATTTTTTAATTTATAATCTCTTTAATACTTTTGATAAGATAGAAATTTTCTTTACTGTAATTAAAGTTTCAGAATTTTATTTGTTGATAAAGTCGAAAGATATACGTTATGATTTTTAATAATCACACATTGTAAGTTCATTTCATAAATTACTTCATTTATATCTTCAATTTTAACGTTCCACTGCAAATATACTTGGTTATTTACTGTTAATTCTAAAATAATTTTATTTAGTTGATTTTGAGTTGTCAATTGCAAGTACAGTAAAAGGCAAACAAGCGAATAGCAAAACTTCCCAGGTGGAAAGTTATAGTGTTCGTTGATTCTTCATAAACGAGATAAGTTTAGTGTATTACGCTGGCGGACAGTGTTGGCAAACCATCGAATTGAAGTGCCAATTTCTGCCGAATCAATATTGGCAACAGATTTTAAAGCGATAATACCACTCCGTTGAAAAATATGTAGTTCGCGAAGCACACATAAATTATGCGTGAATACGTTTTATAAAAAGTCCTATACTTAATTAACATTTAATTTATAATGCACAAGCAGAAAATTCCATTCTCAGTTGATTAAGTAAAAACATATATCCATATATGAATTTTGAATTTTTTTATATGAAATTGTTAAAGCATATATGGATCATATATATTTCATTATTAACCAGAGTTAATTTGATATAATGTGGCTATAGAGAGAAATTATTTTGTATTTGTCGTAATTTTGTCTTACGGTTCTAAATAAATACGATCCTATACCAGTCTACCAAACCAAAATCCGCTTTAAATTGCGATCGTTGTAGATGCATCAGTTTCTGATATGTCAATCAAAGATTCTCTAAGTCCTAAAGCCGACAGTTTTGTTTGTTGTACTCATCTGAAAATGCTAGTTGAAAGTGATTTTTTGTCAGAAACTTTTTCCCATTTTTAATTCTCTGTTCGGTACGAATACACAAATACCGCTTAAAATTTAAATACGTTGAACCCAACGTGTACAGGTCAATTACAAAAAGTTACCGGCCAATGTTTTTTTTAATAAATTCATTTGTTATGAAAATTGATTAATAGAGATATTCAGATTTTTATATTACGCATTCTTTCCGCTGGTCAATTTTCAAACAAAATTATTTAAAGAGAAGAAATGATTGTTATAAAATGTAAATTAAATCCAATTTAACAAGTTAAAATTGTTTTTTTATTTATACAAAATTTAACAATTTTTGAAGGGAAAAATAATTTGTTATCTGATACGTAATACTTGATACGTATTTCGTTTACAATTTTTCATTCCATAAATATACTTTTCATAAATATTAATCAAAATATGTATACTTTACTACGTTGGTTTATTATATTAAATTTGCAATTTTATTAACTATTTTATCCTGTTAAACAATCATTTCGTCACTTATTCCTCAACCAACCAGTCACGAATATAAATAACTGCACTTTATTTAAAGGCTCTTTAGAAAGATTACGAAAATTCCCAATAAATGAACATTTTCTCTTTCCGAACCAATATTTATCCTTTCGTTTAGTCATTGTTGACATTTCGAACCATTCCAGCAGTTAATTTTTAAAACTACAATAAATCATGAAATTGTTATATAGCAAACCTGTAAATATACCTTGCCTAAATTAACATGTATCTTTATTTTATGCAAATTGATCCAATATTAATTAATGAAAGACAAAATATAAAATCTATTTAATATGTATGCGTTCAAATTGTATAAAGTTTAAAAATTGAAATCGGATTGAAATATGGCAGTCCAAGCCTCACAATCGGGGTCTGACGAGTCACCCTGATAAGATCAACATTCCACCAAAAATTTGACGTGGTTTTGACATTATCCCCAAAAGGGGATAACTTTTATGTTATAACAGTAATGGTTATCCCCTTTTTATTTTGACAAAAATTGTTATCCCATTTTATTGCGACAATAATAGTTAACCCTTTAGACGTGAGGGCCATCGATAAGTTAAACGAAAATTTATTTACAATTTTTAATCGATAAAACTATTGATAATAATTAAACTAAAAATAAATGTCTTTGACCCAAGACGAGGCCAGAATCTCCTTTTGTCTGGGAAAATAAATGCTCTTAATCAGTTAAAAAAGCTAATTAAAAGCTAAAAATTTGTTTCCATTAGGTAATTTAATGTTCGAAATTGATTTAAAATAAAAATGTTTTCACATAATTGATGAAATTATGAAATTAACCATGTACATTTTTCAGTTATATCAAACGAGAAACGGCAACTTTTTTTGGCGTTGATGAGGAAACGGAAGCTGTTGAAAAACAAAGATGGCTGGATCGACGACGCCGAATGGCATCGAGGAAATACGGAGTCCTTCTTCCTGAACATCGACCCCCCGATCCAGATATCACCAAGGATGTACCGGATGCAATGGAAATGCCGGAGGTAATGGAAACAACTTTGTTTACAATTTAGTATTCCATTATAATTATGCAACTTTGTATTATCCTCGTTTAAATTAATTTATTTATGTTTAATTATATTACAAGTTAATTTAAATAGCAGTTGTCAGTGTAAATTGTTGTTAATAAACATTAAATTTGAATGTGGAATCTTTCCAGTACATAAAGTAATATCACTTATGCAAGTTTAGAATATTGTCATTCTCATCGCTTTCTCAAGTTATTTTTTTAGAAATCTAGGAATTACTTAAGATATTTTAAGTCCAAAATATTAATATAGTATGTTATTTGACAATAATTACACGTAATAAGATACTACTTGTTTGCATAAAATCTATTATACAGTAATGCTATTTTATATTGCATGACATGATTTATCTTTAATTTTAAATAATTAATATATATACAGTTCATACGAACATATAAAATATTGTAGTGTTTTATAAATATGGAGAACACGAAAATGGGTACCTCATTTTCTTTTTACTTTGTATAATTATATTTAGAATCATAAGTATTACTCTTCTTACAGTCTGTGACATTACGAAAATGGCAACGACGAGTAAGGAGGAAAGATTCTGTTGCTCGTATGACTCTTGCGGGACTTCACTACTTGGCAGAGGTGAGTCATGAAATATTAACTTCGCATGCATTTACGTATAAGTATGGTATCATTTTATGAAAAAGTAAAGTACTTTTCCTTTACGTGGATAAACAATTATGTTGATATAATATTAATTTTTCAAGTCAATTGCTTAAATTTTTATAAATTTTTGCTCATTAACAATGATTACTAAATGAGAATTTAACGTTGAGATACAACTTAAAATAATTATATGATTAATCGTAGTAATCAAAATTATAATTTTATAATCTTCGTTATTGTTTAACAAAACAAATATTTAAGAGATATATTAGTGGAAATTTAAGGCGATGAAGAATTGTTGCAGAAATTGAATTGCCTTTTGTTCAAAAAAAATTTTAATTGGAGATAATAAGATTATAATTAAGATACATTATGTTTCATTACATCATGAACAATTTCGTGAGAAACTGATACAAACATGCCCCTATTACTATGTGAAATGATTACGGACTCTGGAATAATGTTATACACCGAGAGAAAATCTATACCAAATTACGGTACTAATAATATTATAAAACGCCATTATTCATTTTAAACCTAGAACAATAACAGATTGTAGTCCCAATTTTCAACATTAATGTTACATTTTAATAAGTCTCTGTTAATTAATATTACACAGCGAAGTAAGTAAGAACAATTTCAATTGTTGAAAGTATCGTTAAAAAAGGCAAAAACTTGAATATATAATAATACATCTAATTTTGGAATAATTTTTGAAATGTTTATTAAAAGTAAGAGCGCGTGCACACAATGAAGTCCTTAAAATTTAACTTTTTAATTACAATTTATTTCAATTCATCATTTTTAAAAAGCAAAGCTCAACGTGAAGTCGCGGTTGTTATCGGAAATACGCGCGCATCTACGCGAAATATAAATTAATGCGAATAAATGCACTATTTATTCGGTTACACGAGCAAGAAATATACGAACAATTGCTCAGATTATTAAATAAAATTTAATATATCTATTAAGCTTCTTGTTAAGTATTTCATTAATTTTTATTCTTAAAAGTCTTGTCATATGTAGTATCAATTTTTAATACGCGTTGGATATGTCCTTAAATTATTATTAAGAAAGATCACTCTAAGCTAAGATTATTTATAATATTTGGTACTACTTTTCTCTCAGTGTACGGTTACCTGAAAATACGTTCATCCATTAAGTTAACGAGATGACGGCGGTTTCAAGTTTCTGTGAAACTCTAGCATTTGGTCACCTTCCATCTGCATTCTAAGAATCAAGCTTTTGATTCTGCCGCATTAGCAGTGATGTACTCGAACGCAATTTGTTTTTTTTTATTTTATACATCTATTATTACATTTCGCGCAATTGTCATTTCAATTTAAACTTTCGGGCACAAAAGAAACAGTTTCCGTGCAATCCCATGTTCAAATTTGAATGGTTCGTCACTTATATTAATCACTGGAAAAATACTCCATCAGGTTGGAATTAAAAAGCTATATTAGATCGATATTATTTTCAATTTAAAAACAATAGTTTAATGAGTGTTGAAAATTTTATGTAGGTATTATGTATTATAAACTAACATTGAGATTATACCGTATTATATAACTCTCCATGAAATATGGATAAGGCGACGGAACAGATCAATTGATCTCATTAACAGATCAGTTAACCCAACAGTTTTCGATGCTAATCCGACATATTATTCTTACCTTGTCCCGACAATCAAAAATTCACAGTAAAAATAATAATAAAAGAAATGTTTCTTTTTCCATATTTTAGTTGCACGAATTCTAAAACTAAAAACTTCACTTACTCGCTCAATTTATACCCCAAAAATTTTGCTCAGAAATTTTGCTTTTAAATTAAACGTTAATCTTTAAAAATGTCATAAATTTTACACCAGGTTTGACATTTTATAACTTATGAAAAACTTTAAAACGGGCAGACGTTCGTTAACTTTTCTCGAAGGCTATAAAAAAAAATAACGTAAATTATTGGTTACTTGTTTGTAACACTGCTCTTTCCGTATTACGAAAAGAGCACTAAAATTCCTTCTCATCTACACGAAAATTCATGCTTAATGTGCCGTACAAGGATATTCTATTAAATGCATCACGAACTGAAACCTTTTGACTCCGATCAATACCAAAAAAGATCGTTCGTGTAATTCAACGCACTCGTTTTCGCTTCTTCTTATACTTTTACTTGTCAATTCAACTGCAAGATTCAATATTATGTAATAGTAAAATTTTCAATTACGCTTCTTTATGCTGCAAATAAATATCTAAGCAAATGGAATGTCGTGAAATGTATTGAGTTCTTTTAAATAACGTTTATCCGAGGAGTAATTTTTAATCGCGTTCACAAGATCAAAAGATTCATTTTTCACAATTTTCTTTAAAATTTAATTTCTTATCAAGTGCAGTTTAAAATTAATTCAAATAACCCTATGTAAAAATCAACATATATGTCGTATATGTGTGACATATATGGGACTTATATAACATTTATGTTATACCATGTAAAAATCAATATTAATACCTATATATTACTATACAATCAATACTACAAGTATATCATACCTAATTCTAAATTTTATTATATTGTAGTAAAATTGAATTATAGTTATCAATTTAATTCCAGGTTCTGTTATGAAAAAGGGTTTACAATGTTGAACAAACATATTCCTTATTTTTATATTTCTCATTTTAATGTTCAATTCTATTGTATTATATACACTCCAGTTAATATAATCAGTAAGACAATAAAAAAAATGTAAATATTCATTTAGATATTGAATTAACACGTAGCAAGTAATGTTCAGTACGTAAAATATAAAATAACTGTCTGCATTGTTGTTTATCATTATTTACAATAAGGTTTTTCTCGAACTGAAGTAGAAATTTATTAAAACACGTTATTCAATTATTGATTGTTAAACGGATATTATTTTGTCTATTTTTTTTAATTGGTATTATCAACAGTTGCTAATCAAATTAGTACACTTTTTTCAATTACATAAAATTGTATGATATTTTACGTCGATCTGAATAAACGCTTTGAAAAATAATTCACTTCGAGAGAAACTATAAATTACTCGACATTTTTATTTAACATCGATCATATAACTGCCAAGTGGAACCGACTATAAATGAAAACTTCTTTTCCTGCTCGAACCTAACTTTTTCTTGGAAAATATTCAAATCAATTTTTTTACTTCAAGCAAGTGAATTCATATTGCATATCTTCTGTACATTGAAATAAGAAAATATCTAAACACGGTTTCTTTTTTGTTATTTAAGAACATTATTTAAATCGGTCTAGAAAAACGTACTTCATTTAATAATTATATGAAAATAAATTCTTTATTGCGTTTACAAGATTTTTCAGTTACTCTGCGAAAGAGTGGGTACAATTTTATAAATTATAAATATTTATTTATGCGGTGAAAATCATATATGGGTCGTATATGCCACATATATGTTGATTCTTACATGGGTTTATAATGTGCTTAAAAGTTCTTTTCCAATATTTCAATTTTTGTCTTTTTTTTTGTTTATTTTCAGTTAAACGACGAAATGTGCAAGGATTATAAATAATTATCCTTGTCTATATTGCATTCATTTAATCCTAATTACTTTCTGAACAAATTTTATTCGCATGAATAATTACCACGTCGACGAAATCAACGCTCGTTATACAACACGAATTTATTTCATCAACATTTCTTGCTAGGAATTTTAAAATTTAAGTAGATTGTGAAAAGTGGACTCTCATTCTATGATATTAATATATGAACCATCTTTTTCAGAACACAGTACATCATTTAAATAGCAATCTTTTATAACGAAGCTCAGAATGTTTCTAATATTACCCGCGGAACTAATTACGTTTTAAATACTCGCTGAATAATTTTCCATTTCCAAAGGAAACTTAATTTTAAAATAGATGGCTTTTTTCTTATTTCAGTGTTTGATTTAAAATAAAATTTAAATAACAGTAACAATGTGGTGGATTAAAAAGATAATATTATATTAAAGAAGGTCCTTGTGGGGAATCCTTTTGACGCGGGTAAACTAATTCTCTGCAATGAATCTGAAAAATGTTATCTACAAACCTTGAAAATTTATTTCAATATATGACAATATTAAAGATATACTATATCTTGCGTAAATTTAACGTAAATTCTTATACATATTTTACGTTGAAAAACTCGCGGACAAGTGTGCATATATGATAGATTTTATTTACAAATATAGTAAATTACAATATATACGTATTAATTTCAAATATATTTATTACTAAATTCTAACATAAGTAAATTGTCGTTCACGTGTTATTAATAATACAGTAAGTTTTATTATATAATTTTTCTCGGTGTAATAATATTTTATCTTATTTCAACTTTAAAATTTCATTTTTACATTTCTTTTAATTTCAAAATCAAATTGATAATTAGACTAAAATTTTTATGTGGCAATAAAGTTGCAACAAAAACGTATCCTCGAATAAACCGATGACTTTTTAGCTTGATAAATGAGACTCGGCTGCAAGTTCCGTTGTCGTAATTTATTATTCGTCAGCAATGTAATTCGTGATGTTCCGCCATTGTGCGAAATATGTGTGCGTCGTTCACTTCAATATCAATTTCTTTCAATCAGCCACTTTCCCTATGAACGGTCTTTCTGTCACTGATTCAGGATATATGCCATCTACTATTCCGCTGAATGAAATGAGTTCGATCAAAAGGATATTCCTGTGCCCGGCACTGAAACTTTTTCACTGCAAAATGCTCATCTTGTATCTTGGCAACTTTTTTTATTCTGTTCTTTTTATACTCAGAAAAGAAAAAAGATTTAAATATTACTATGCCGATATCTTAAAGTTTACAAAATGAAAGAAAAAACTGTGCCAATTATATAATTGTAATAAATATATTAAAATATTTACTGCCCATGTAAAAATCAACATATATATCGCAAATATACCCAATATATGTTAATTTTTACGCATATTAAATTATATTAAACATCACATATATAAATGTTTACCTGGGTGCATGGGTACCATTCTTTTTCTATTTTATCAAAATACTATAAGCTGTCGGAACCATAAATATCAAAACATTTTTATTAGTATATATTTAATATATTTCAAACGCACTTAATTGTATAATTTATAAAAGATAATATAATTATAAATGCAAATATATGAACTGATGATTTCAGACGCGTTACAAATAACTCTGCTTAAAATAATCAGAATTAACTTACAACGAGAAAGTTTAGATCAGACTAAAGAACATAATTTAGGAACTTTTACTGTTTAAAATTTTTTAAATATTTACATTTATGTATAGAAAAATAGATTAATTAAGAAAATAATTTTAGAATATAAACACTGAAAAGTATTTTGAATTTGTAAAGAAAAACTTTAAAAATTAATGCACGCACAGGTAAACATTAAATAAATATTTATATTTCCTTTCAAAATCGGGTCAAAGTTTGTTTCTTCACAAACCTATTGTACCTCTTAGTTAATATGTCACAGAAATGTTTCATACCTTATAATTAAAATAAAGTGTATAAATGTTATCACGTTCATAGAAAAGCGTAAACAATCCTGAATAAGAACAAATTGTATTTAATTTGTGATACAAAACTTTTTGTTTACATCATTACTCCATTCATTCATTTTTAATTGAATGTAAAATTTAAAACCATTTTTATGAACAAATTACATTAATTGGCATCCACCTTGAAGAATCAGTTCTTTAATTTAGACACGAAAATGCTCAAGACGAACTCTTGAAATGAAAATGTCCGTAGACATGGATCATGCACTTTACATTGTGACGTTGAACCAAAAGCAAAAGCTCTTAAGATTTCACTTCATCCGGGACAAAGAAACTCTTCTTGCATACGTGCCTCATTTATACGCAACATATATACGTTTATTATTTTATATGTACGCGTACTGTAAAATATAATGCATATTTACACTAGTGTTGTAAAGTTTCTGCATTCTCCTACATTGAGAAAATTTTATTAGTAGTTGCTACTATATTCGATAATAATAAAATATATGGGTAGACATGGATACAAATGGTCGATATATGGCAATAATTGATATAATATTCTAGCCATATATAGTTTCAATAATATCCTTGTATTGAAATCAATCATTACTATACATTATCCATGTATGGCCGTATATGAAGTAAGAAAACGGATACACGTTCACGTATGAATTTTTATTTCCTTATATTGAATTATTAAAACATATATGGACCGTAAACGTTTCATTTTTACTGGGGTTTCTTACAATGAATATTACAATTTTTCATTTTGCAACTAAACATCGAATAATTGAATTATTATTAAAGTAGATTTATCGCTGAATATCATTAAATTTGCGTTTTAATTATGATGAATTTTCGTTGTTTGCGGGGCAATGTTAATTTTAAGTGGCTCAGATACACACGGCAGTTTAATAGTTATTTATTGGAGGAGATATGTACGGAGAGTAGTAACTCAGTGATTAGAACACTTAACGACCAATTACCGAGTTAAGCAACGCGGGCTACAACCAATATTTGAATAGATGACCATCGATTGTTGAATTACTACGACTAACTGCGTGACATAGAGAGTCTAGCGTGATTCTGGTGGACGAGTAAATATGCCCAGAATCATCAAATGAATCCCAAGTATATTCCTCGCGTTCATATTTTTCGGTTCGCTCAAAAACCATAACTGCCATTTGTTTACCCTTAAATGTAATCTACAAAAGAAAAATAAAGTTAACGCAATTATTAATAAATATACATTCTTTTCAAATTAACTGTTTCAGCGAATCCGCACAAACACCGCTTTCGAATAGTGTTTAGTTTGCATTAGAATTACCGATAATTAGTCAACAAATTAATTGACTCTCGACAATATCATTTGATGCAATTCGTACACTGAGAAAAATATGACAGAAAATATTATTGTTTTTAACTGTATTTGAGCTACATGTCCGTCTTTTAATAAAAATTACTGTTCTTTAAAAGCAAATACACTAGTTTTAAATATTATATTTATAGATAAAACAGAAAATTTTCCTGTTAAAAAACAATTTTTATTAAAAGATGGACATGTGGCTGAAATACAGTTGAAAACAGTAATTTTTTCTGTCATATTTTTCTCAGTGTACTTGAATTGGGACCGGATGTCATTTTGCTTTTCTCCCTTCAAAAATCGCGAAAAGAATGTAAACTTCAAAAAGACGCCCGGATTTAATTTCGGTAATAGAATGATGATAATTTTATTATGATTCTATCTCACTCCACTTCATAACGCTCCTAAATGCAACGTTTAATTAATTACCTGACAAACAAAATAACGAGAAACAAACTAATTAAACACTGTAATTCAAATGAACGAATGCGGACAAATTTACTTTATTTTAGTCCATAGTAATTTACTAAAACTAATTATTGTAACTAATACATTGCAAATGTACATCGAACGAGAGATATCGATAAATTAATTATCATTTCGATATCCGCGAGTGAAATGAAGCGGAAACATTTTCACAACCATATAAATAACAATGGTTATCATAAATGTGGTAATGGTCATCATTTCCCTGGTAAAAATATAACATATATGATCTATTTACTTTAACAATTTCATATAAGAAAATCAAAAATTCATATGTGGACATATATGTTTTTCCTTAATTCATGTATGGTCGATATATGGCAATAATTGATATAACATTCTAACCATATATACATTTAATAATTTTCTTATATGGGAATCAATTATTACTTTTTATTTCCCTATATGAAATTGTTAAAACATATATGCACCACATATGTTTCATTTTTAATAGGGTTGATATTAAACATTCAGTTTTTTCAGTGTATATGCCACATATATGTTGATTTCTACATGGGTTGAAATTAATTATTACCATATATAAACGAAGTGTCCATATATAAATCTCGTATTTACTTATAAAAAGTTTCATTTTTACTCGGATCCCGTTAATGTCATCAACAATTTTAATTCGCATTTCCATAAAGTTCAAATTAATTTATTTCGCCAAAAAAAAAAAAGAACGCCAAAAAACTATGACCGATTGAAATTGCAGGGACATTTTCAAGTACCCAAATTAAATTGTATATCATTAATAATTAAAGCTTATTTGTTTGACGTCACGCATAATCCGGGTCCGCGCGTGCGACGGTCCGTAGACCAATTTGACGTCGACACTTGCCACGTGCATAATCATTCAACGAGGTGTTATCCGTGAGCCGGGCTCTTGCGACGCTGCGGCGTTTTGCAGGCGTCGGGTGGATTGCGCACACATAGAGCGTCATAGTCACGTGTTAAACTTGGTCGTTGGTAGCCCGGAGCTGCGCCACTTACTTGGAGTCACGCGACCAAACTCCAGACGCCAAATACTAGACAATTGTCTACAAATGAACTTGACTTATCATCCGTTCTTTACGAGCGCTACGGAACACGCCGAAACGCGACGCGCAATGCAATATCCAGTCGCTCGAATTGCGCCACTTTATCTTCCCGATTGCTCCGAGCGGGGGGAACGCAAAAAAATCGTAGATGAAACAAAAGATAGCCGCGGTCGAATAAACGTTACTTGACTTAAATTAATTGAGTTCTTCGCGAGCCACGACGGCGCTTCGAATTAATCTACTTGCGGTCTTTCGCTTGTCCCTATTTGTTAGCGCTGACAATTATTTGAATTATTAGGACGAATAAATGCCGGGCGAAGGTGTTATGTAAAAGCACGTTGTTTTATGTGGTACATCGAGGGGTGGGCACTTTTTAATGGATTTTCGGTCCGGTAATTGTATTCTCATTGACGTTGGATTTTTTTTTTTTTTATAACAATTGAATCGAATTCTTCAATTAAGTTTTCTCGTCGATCGAATGAAATAAATTGAGAGAAATAACGCGAAAAATATTACTGATTTATCGGTTTGTTTAATAAAATTTGAAGATTACGAGTGAAAGAATTAAAATTTCAATTTCAAGTATTATATTTAAAATACCTAGGTAAAAGCAACATTTATGTAGCTATATGTGACATATATGTGTCAATAGTTTATTAATTTTTTAAATCTTCACACAGTTTAAGGACGAAACTCGATAAGAAAATAGCTTAAGAAATTTGTTAATCGAATTAAAAAAATTTAAAGTTATTTTATATAATATATGAGCTGTATTTAAAATATATTTTGATGATATATTAATTTCGTTATTCACGTTATAATTTTATAATTTTTATTGTAATACCCATGTAAAAGTCAACATAGATGTCGTATATATATGGAATATATATGGGGCATATATGGTAAATATATATTATACGCTGTACTTCTCGCATTTATACTGAAATTGTTGGACAAGAAATGTGACCGTTTGTGATAAGACATTTTTTTTTTTTTTTTGTGAAATTGCTACATTAATATAGATATTTCAATTGTTCCTTTATTTATATCTTATTTTATTTTTATTATAAAACTTGATTGATCTATAAAATACACACAAGTCCAGCGTATAAATATTTAAACACAAAAGGACAAGAGAAAATTATATGTCACCTTCTTCATTCCAAGAAAATTGATCATCGATCTTCGAAGTGGTTGCGGGAACGAGATTAAATTGAATTAGTTACTAAGGCGATAATTGTCGAGAATAAAGTTTTTCTCTTCTTCTTTTAGTACAATAAAATGGCGAACAGTGACTCTTCTCCTTTCCAAAGAAAGAAAGATGAAATGTATCGTGGAATACATTCACAAGTGACGTGTATAAGTTAAACAATCACATGTTAATAAAAAATATGTGAATAACAAAAAAAAAACAAACATGTATTACCTGTAATTTATATATATATTTTAAATTCATTTTCATAAAATACACGTTATACTTAATCTATTGCTATTTTCAAATTTACTATTATTTAAATGATTAATTCTACTATAATTTAAATGATGGTAAATTGTAATTAATTATTTACACAATTGGGTAACAGAAAGTTACGACTAAATGCAAAATTAAGTACTTAATTGACAGTTTTGTTAACAGAAGTCTCCTGATAATTTAGAATTGACAATGTTAACAACCTACATGGGAGGTATATTGTTAGATCAACGTTGCTAACCGACATTAGTTTGATATAAACAGTATTGATTAACTGCGGTTTGACCAAATTGATTACCAGTGTTTAACAACTTTTTAACAAATCCAACTCTAAGAGCAATGTAATACGAGAACATTAACCCAAAACCAATACTTATTGCTAAAATAGTTGTAAAATATAAGATTATGATAAATATATAATAGAGGTGGAGATAAGGAGCCTCTTAAGAAAGATAGAAAAATAAGTTTAACTCACGACTGAGACACAAACGATGTAAAAATATTCTAACTAAAAACTATTCAAACATAATTCAACAACACGTGTGAAAATTATTTATTTAAATTGTAGTTAAATAATTTAATGCAAACAATTCCCTAGTAAAAATAAAACATATATGGTTCATATATGTTTTAACAATTTCATATATAGGCATATATGTTATTTCTTAATCCATATATGGCCATACATGGTCGATATATGGCAGTAATTGATATAATATTCTAGCCTTATACGGTTTCAATACTTATATATATATATTGATGTATATGTTAAAATATGTGGAACATTTATGCGGTGCATATCATATATGCGACATATATGCCACATAGATTCTGAATTTTACATGGAATTATTCGATAAAAATTCAACAAACCAAATACCTGAAAACGTGCACGTCAAAGTTTAAGGTCAAATAAATTAAGTAGGTCAAGCTTTAACGGTATTACAAACAGATAATAACGTTACAAAAACTTACAAAGAGAGAATTATTTATTTTGAAACACCTAGATATTTAAATTTAATATATATTTTTTTAATTTTTTTATAAATATTTTTATAAGTATCTCAATTATTTAACTTTTTTTTTGTTAATTCAATTAAAATTTGTTGCAAAATAGTGTTGTATTAGGCTGTACTTTTGCTTTAAATATTAGTAGCAATATGTCATTGCTTAAATATAGGTTGTAATAACAGCTATCGAATCAAATCGTAACATTTTATTTGTTACGGCAAATTTTACTAAAGCACGTTCCAGTATTTTGTGCTATCACACGGTTGGATAGTTCGCCGAGATTTCTCAGCTATTTACACACAAATCTTGGGTATGTACTGCGAAACGTTACACTAGATATTTTTCAATGCTTTGTCTATAGCATATTGCAGTGGAAACATTTTCCAGCCGATGTGTAATTTATGTACATAACTGCAATTTTACAAAAGTAAACAAAATAATTTTTACGCGTCAACTTTGCCTTAGATTTATCGCCGGAGAATCTATAATGTTCTTCTGCATTGAAAACCTAAATTTAACATTGTTTTTAAGGATATTACATTTTCGACAATACTTTATACGATAGTTATAATACTAACAACTTCTAAGTATAATAGTAATAACTTTGAAAAATGTTACGTTACTACGGTGACGTTATAAAGTGCAATAATTCTTTTAGAAACTTTTCGCAGTGCAATTTTTTTGCGATCTTTTCTTAGTAAATATAATAAAACTCGCAGTCTTCTTTATTCCCGTAAATTACGCTGCATAATTTTATTACTTAATTGACTGAATTAAAATAATTGATTTTTACACTTTTATAGTTCGCGTTAAATATACATATAAAACAGCCGTTCATTCTCTCGTTTAAAGGATCATTTAAAAATGTGTCAATTAATCATGTTTTTAGTTTAGTGTAAAAAATTTGTATATAGGACATTTTATGCGGTGCAAATCATATCTGTGACATCATGTGACATATATGTTGATCTTTAACTGGGTATGTAAACATTTTATTTAACTTAAAATCAGTCAAATAATGTAAACTGAAAGTAATTTAAAAAATCCCGTCAATTTGTACATTAATGAAGTCCAACAATATTATATAATGAAAATTGGGAAGTATGAATTAAAAAATGAAAGTTCACTATCGAACCGACGGTTTACATTTAAAATCTGTGCCTTTATATATACGTTTGCCCTTTATATACGTTTTTAATTCTCGAATGAATTTTCCAGTTTCTCTTATCAACCGAACTCAAGTTTCATATCGAACCTGTAAAGTCACTTCATACTTTTCACGTTCCTTAGATTATGTCATCTTGTAATTTTTTTCCCCTCGCGTATACTTTCGTTCGTTCATGCACTGAAAGAAATTTGCTTAGTACACCCAACTAAAAACTTTAAGTTCTTGTTTAATAAGTTCGGTTAAATAAATTTATAGTTGTACAAATCAAAATCTACAGTTGCGAGAACATATTTTATTTAATGGCTTAATATATGTTGTAAGATAAATGTATACATTGTCATTTAAAAGCACTGAATGTTTTATTATTAATTAGAATTTTGAGAGCTTAACATTCACAACTCCAATATTCATAAACCATTCATTTATAAAGTTTGACATAAATTAGAATTTAGTTTAATAAAATACGATGATTGAAACGGTATTTACATTGTCTGTGATATGAAAATAAATTGTAAATATAATTCTATACTATAATTGTCAAAAAAACCAATTAAAGTATTTTTAATTGGCTGCACTATATTTTTCTCTGAATGCGCAAAAAACGATTTCCTTAAGACTATGTTAAATTTCCTACTATTTCGCGTTTATTATTTTAAAAATTTTTCATTTCAATTTTACAACATTTCTGAAACATTCGTTGGATATTAAGTGGAAGCAACACTTTGCTGATTCCACTTAATCCGTGACCCAGTTTTGCATATGTCTTATCGCACTTGAGTGTGCAGCATTTATCCAGAAGGTCTATCAGTAATTTATTTTATTAGAAATTATGATAACAATATGAGTTGACAGGTTCCCTTTATCATTAATACCTAAAATGCAAAATTACAGCGTTTTAATTGCATTTCATTTTATAATGTTCAAATAGTATTTAACATTGGCTGAAATAATAGTGTTAAACAAATTTTAATGTCTTGTAACAACAGGATGCAAAATTCACTTCCATCAGTAACATTGCACAGCATTTGCAAATTTCAAAATCTATCAAATGACATTACGGTACTTGCTGTATGTACGTATATAATTCCGTTTTTACATGGAGAGAAATGTCATGTAAAATTAGCATGAATTGATGGTTCCTTAACGTAAACTTAATTTAACTATTGTTCCAACATATTTATTGATTAGATACATAAAATTTTCATGTAACCTATATTCATGTTTAAAGAGCATTAATTTTGAGTTTAGATAATACAAGCATCATATTTGCTTAACATAAAAATTTTATGTTTATAAAAATATACAACATAACATGATAAGTGATTGCTTAGTGGCGTCACCGTCGTCACTTTGTTCAATCAACATGGACATAAGTAAGACCAGTATGAAATTCGGGTTAATGTAACATTTAATTTAATAAATGTTAACAAATATATTTTTACATATAAGCAATTAAATGTATAATAACTAATTTCCTTCTATTGAAATCAATTATTACCATATATGACCATACATGGCCAAGTATGAATTAAGAAAAAACATATTCCATGTAAAAACCAACTTATATTGGGCATAATTGTCCCATATATGTGACAGTTATGTTATACCATGTAAAACTCAACATATATGTCGCGTATATGTTACATATATTGAGCCTATACATACATGTATAGGCATACATGTCGTGTATATAAATTTTTACCTAGGACATGTCCATGTATGAATTTTGTACATACCTATATGAAATTTTTAAACTATACATGGACCAGACATGTTTCATTTTTATATGAGTTTAGTATAACAATTATTCAAGGCAACAAAATTATTTTTCTCCATGTACTTTGTGTGTAAGTTAGACCACACATTTACGTATTATTTTGTAACGTAAGATGAAAAGATATTACTTTATGACGAAGGGAAGGCGTTCGCAAGTCAAGCATTCAAATACACGCAAAAGATAAAGTTTTTGAACGCAAATGTTCAGTATTCCTCCTGTAAGTCATCAAACATTAAACTTTGCCATGTTAATATAATTTGCAAAAATGAAAGTAACCGAGGGCACGAGACAAGAGTCGCAGATAAGAATAAACAATTCTGTTTTATAAGATTGTTATTATAATGATCTCATTTGAATTGGATATTCTAAAACACGCAAATATTTGATATACGAAAATTATTTTTACAAACGATAGTGTAAAACGGTAAACAATTAAAAATTTAGTGATTTTTACGCAATTTATTTAATTCGCAAACTTTACATACATGGAAATGTAAATAAATATTTTTGACTGTAATTTAAATTGGCTTAAAGGAATACGATATTTTTAATCGGTCGTTATTTTATAATTGACTATAAAATATCAATTCCTTCGAATAAGACAAGAAAGAATAAAGTGCGCGAGCAATGCTTCGCGTTCCGATGGACGAAATTCCATCCATCAAGATAACTGGCTTTTTTGCATGGTCGTACTGGTACTTTCGCAATATAAAAATCTGTGAAGCATAAAGATTGAAAATATTCTGAAATATACTGTAAAAGTTGAAATTTATCGATTATTTATTTTTAGAATTTCCACTGTACAATGTATTTTATTCATTTTTAACAAAACTGTAGACATCTTGGAATGTGCGGTACTTTATACTTAAACCGAGAAATTTTATATCAATTACGATTGTTTGTGATTAAATTCAGAATCATTGCACACGGAGAGAAAAAAATATTAATTTTTAATAAAAAGTTTACTACACGGCGAAAAAAGTTTATATAATTTTTATTAATAGTTCGCGTAAAATTAACAAACTGAGTGATAAAGCAGTGACAAAGGCCTTAGTTTTGTAATCTTTATTAAAAGTTTATTTTTATTTAATAAA
>JABFPN010001515.1:0-28433 GCA_022817305.1 Leptoteleia sp. ZL-2020 | reverse complement strand
TAAATGTCATATTTATAGATAAAACCGAAAATTTTCCTGTTAAAAAACGGTAATTTTTATCAAAAGACGGACATGTGGCTCAAATACAGTTAAAAACAGTAATTTTTTCTGTTATATTTTTCTCAGTATACTTAAGGAAATAATTTTTTTCGATCATCACTCTCAGATCTATATCGAAATTTAAGTTGTATTGGAGCTCCAGTAAATTTACAAATAGTTGGATTGACACCGAAATAAGGTTCAATTAGAGTTTAATCTAGGTTAAAAGTAACATTGATAGTTGAAGGTAAATTGCAATGATTTTGTGTCGACCCAAAAATATTTTTTAAATTGATTAATCTCCATTTCAATGATAGATCAATATTTTCAATCAAGTATTGATTTTACACTGAATAAACAAACAAATCAAAAATTATATTGAAAAATTAATTCTGGAATAGTTAGAATATTCTTTGCTATTAAGGAGGTTTATACAAAACTGTCGAATGAAGACGTTACGAAAATGGGCAATGGAAACAAAAAATTCGACCTTTCTTGCATCGGGTTACTTATTAGTTTCGTGAACTGTCTAACAAGGGCATGCACAGTCAGACAAATGAGTATTTATCGTGGACAAAAAGTAGGGTGGCGAAGCAATACGCGTATCAGGATTGCTGCCATCCGACGGGACTTATTAACTAAATTGATGTTCGCGAAGAAAAACAATGGGAAATAAAATACTGTTACTTTACACAGGCGCCAGTGGCAGGACTATTAAAGCAGAATAACATAAAGCTTATCGCAATTAGTGAAATGAAATTCGGTGTAAGATACTATCCATTGCAAATTAGATAATGGTGTAGGGAATATCACGAGGTAACGGAGGACTTAAATGTCCGGGCTGAATAATCAGAGATCTTCGATCCGAATTTCGAGTGGATAGACGCATGAGACGAACTTCAGACTAACAAAACAATATAGTTAATTTACCATATCTGAATTTCAAGTACTCGTATGAGTAAAACCCCGTTGTTGTAATAACATAAGATATAGTTGAACATAAATTTACATCATAACTTGTCGACAGTCCTGTACATTTGAACGTAGCTGGATAAAATCTATATTAACTTGTTATTGAATATAACTTCATTTATTATATTCAGTAACAAATGAATTTAAATTTTGAAGCATGTTTAAACAATAAAATATCTAAAGAATTGGTATAACCATAAAAAATTTTTTAAATTAATTTTGCAATTTCACTAAATGTTTAAAATTGAATTATTCATTCAATAATGTTGTGAGGTATATGTTATCCATTCCTATTACATTATAATGGCAGTTCTTACAATATCAATGAAATTCTTTCCTTATTGGAGTTCAGTTGAATCAATATTTATAAATGTTTCCTGAAATGCTCAACAAAATTCATTCAAAACATCTTATAAATTAAACATAGGTAAAATCTATTCTCTGTAATAATTCCTTATTTTTTTAGCACGAGAAAAAACAACGATTATAATGTATAAATTTAGATAGAGAATACATTTTATTATTTTTCAATTAGAAAACATTTCTCTGGTTATTAAATATAAGATTTATTACTTATTTTTTTGTAAAAAAAATCCTAATAAAAAACGGGGTTTAGGTTTGGTTAATTTACATTTAATTAATTTAAACAAACATATTTTTCATAAGTAATAATTTTTTATAATAATTATTCAACTTTTAACACACCCTACATATTGCATATTTGCATTCCTGGCGATAAAAAAATTACATACCTGCGCAATATATTATTAAACTTTTATTGTAACTTTATATAAAATAAATAATGCAACATATATTAAAAATGTTATAACTCACACAGGTCTGTTATTTGCATAACTTTGAAACATAAATCAATCCTGTCTAATACATTTTCTTCCATTAAAACAATAAACTAATTGTACTTTTTCTTCAATGCAGTATAATTTTTTATACTTTCTTCAATGGATTATTTCATTCAAATTCGTTATTATTACCAGGTTACTGTAATCCAAATATTTTTCTTTGTAATTTCCGATAATTGTCTAAAAAACACAGGACTCTTAACAAGTACTTTCATTCATACGTAAATAATCTGCAAAAGAAAAGATATATATTTCTTAAATATAATAAACTATCATTATTTCTCTAAACAATTTTTATTACTTTCATTCTATCTTATTTATTATTTGTACATATTTCAATTCGACCATTCCACATTCGTTATAAAAAATAATAATTCTTCCAATATTTGCAATTCCCAATTTCAGTAATACTCCTTATTATCGTATTTTTAATGTGTAAAATTTTGTAAGAAAAATTAATTTGATTACAAACAATGTCAGTTTAACAGAGTTTCATTACGCTGAATTGAGACAGCCAGCTATCGTATATTGTCAGTTTCGCTGAGTAAGGTTTTTCGAATCAACTTGGTGTTTCAGGTGCGTTTATTGAGTTTCGTTTCACGCTTGTACCGAAGTGAGCTGTAAGTCAGTAGGAAAATTGACAGGAAGTTCACCACAGGCGACATTTCTTTTCTGGATTCATGTTCGACCCGACCGGACACTGCCAAGCCTCGCTGAATTCTTTCGAATTTTTGAGCACGCCGTGAAGCCGGATTTGGCCCGGGCAATGGGTGTCCAAAAGCATCCAGAATAGCGACGTTTCGGTATTTTCTTCGCACCATGTCTGCACAAACAATGCATCTTTTATTATCCTCGAAATAACCGCGTTTGCAGTAGTTTTATAGCAATTTATACAATATACTTTTCAATTTCACTTATATACACTGTAAGCTAAATAATTATCCAGCATAACAATAGTAACGTTGCTGTATTTCATAAATTATTAAGAAATTATGAATAAAAAATTTCTTAAATAACTACGTTTTTAAATATAAACGACTTGACTATAAACAGGAATGAGTATATTTTATCACAATAGTAATTTCTTAAAAGTATCTCAATTGTTGCAGTAGCTTTATTTAGTATTAATTTAGTATTCTTCTACTTCTTAAAATGTTCATTTTAAAATGAAACATTTATTAAATACTGTAAAGTTTTCGTTTACTACGTCTAAATAGATTTCAGAGAAATTTCTCGACATATTTAGAAAACACGTAGTCACTGAAATGTCACAGTATACTAAGGAATGAAATTCTAGAAAAGTTACATCAAATATAAAAGAACTAAAAGCTGCAGTGGGTATAAACAATATAAAATAGCACTGTCACTATTGAATTTGAGTATAAACTAAATAAAAATTGATATAAATTATTTTCAATATTTCTTCGATTCAACTTTAAATTATTTAACTTAATAATTATAAAATAAATAGAAAATAATTTTTACTTTTCAAAAGAATAAGTATTATAATATTTAAAATATCAATGTCGTGCTTTCTGTAATAAATATTAAATAATTTCAATGTAATTGCTATTTTTGCCTTTATCGAACAAAAGTTATCAGTAGATGTGCGTGCCGCTGTAAAACATGAAATAAATAAATAAATAGGAAAGATAAAGTTTCTATTGTATCAATTCAAAACTTAACTCTACAATGCCATGATATCGTACCACTTTTGAACAGTTGAAACAATCTAAACAGCAGCGCAAAGTTGAAATTGCGTTCGTATAGAATCGAATCAATTGATAGATTAATTCTACTTCGTATCCGCGTTGAGCTGCTCCAATAATAACTGCATTTATCACGTAAGTACTTAGTACAGATTCGACATTCAAAGAGAGTATATACTTTTTATGTTCAGAAAAGTGGGCTTTATTATATAACAGCCATTGAAACGATTTATGTAACAATTCAGTGCACAACAATTCAAATGACATAAACCAACAACCTTAATAATGGTATGATATCAATAATAATACCAACTGAATTATTTGTATTTTATAATATTTTGTTTGCTTTTGTAATATTACTTTGTTTGTTAACGAACAAAATAATTAACGTCGCGACACTTGTTACCGTAAACAGAATTATTGAAAATTTAAGGAGACATTTTCGCAAACTTATCCTCAACCTAATTAAAATATCGAAAATTACATTTCCAACTACATTTTCCTCGGAATACGTTTGTGCACTTTTGACGTTCCACAATAGCGCTCGTTACGAATCCGTTGACAAAATTTTAAGCGCGCTCTTGAAAATTTCAATAATAAAACCTACCCAAGTGTGTATCGGTTTGAGAATTGGATGAAAACTTTGCAGTCTATTAAACTTTAAATTTTGATACTATTGTGCACACAAAGGTGTTAATAATGTTAACTTAAACCATTAATAAAATCATATAGAAATGATCCTGAGTTCATCTAAGCAATTCTTCTTACATGGGCGAATCCCAAAAACAGAAGTTGCTCGTGCGTGAAGTGGGTAAATCCTGGAAGAAGAAATTCTTGACCATGCTCCTCTCTCCATAATTTGTAAGCGAGGATAGCTTCCTTCAAGCCGCCATTGTCCGCTATATTTTCACCTAATGTTTTCGCACCATTGACATGCTTACCAACCTAAAATATAATACAACTAATTAATAATATTATTACGAATAAAAAAATGTTAATTTAAGATTTCGTATTGCATTTGAGAACAAGAATGTTCTCGTAGAAATATCACTCGATGATGATTAAACTCGAGTTGTCGATTAAAAGTACAGTGATTGTAGAGGAAGATAAAAGAAAATTCATCATTTCCTGCATCTTTCTCTCTATCTTTCACGATTTGTTTTATGGAAAATAAAAAGAAAGGGGTAGAACAAATCCCTGAAATTTGCCACCATTATTAAACACCTCTTCGACGTAGTAACCATTGTAATGATCGATAAAACATTGGGACCTCTCGATGTACTCCGAAATAGTTTGGTTGGTCCACCACTGACGGTAATTTCCATCGCTGTCGTATTGCCGGCCAATATTGTCGAAACCGTGAGTCAATTCGTGACCCAGTATGGAACCTATTGCTCCGTAATTCAAAGCCCTGTCGCAAAAGGAAACGCAATTTATTAACTTTGTATTCGATATTAAATTTACTAAGATATGGATGTCGAACTGATAAATATATATATATATATATATGTACGTATATATAGACCGAAAAGTCGAGTCCGACGAAGAAAAATGGTTCGCTGATATTGCAGTCTCTTATTTTATTATTCTCTGTGTCAAATATACAGGGACTGCAGCGAACACTAGCAATCAATTTTTTTTTCGCTGTTTTTCTCGCACTGCTTATCGGCACAATAAAATTCCTCGCGACGGTAAAGAATTTGATCAAAAAAAAATCCCCTTTCTCAGAAAGAAGATCAACTTTGCATCGGCCATAAAGCGTGCGTCAACCGTCCGCATCATTTTATTTATTTTCCTTTTATTTTTTTTTTGTTTTTTGCGCCACGTACCATCGGAATAGATATCTTTTAAAGGGGATTTTTGTTCAATTTGCACGTCTTGTATCGCGTTATACAATGCATGGAAAGGCAAATAAAAAGCGCCGATGAAAAATAGTTTCTCACTCTAAACCCAAGTTGTAAAATGGAAATTGAAGTATCCCGGCTGGAATAGCTGCGTCCAAGTTTACAAATTTATAATGTATTCTAAATTTGTTTCAGCACGTCTGTGGCCTACTTTTGTACGAAATTCACTCATTTCACATCCGAACAACTAATAAAAATCAACAATTATAACTTCTAATCTTTCTGTCGTAATTTTATAAGTTAAGTGATATAAATTATTCTGAGGCCAAATAATCGAAATAAAGTTAAATCGAACAAATGAATCTGAGTAGCACTCCTCGATAAAACTTACTGATTTGATTTGAGAAAAATGTATGAAACGCGTTGACGTCGGATGGTTCTGTGATCCAGCTGAAAAATGTTTTATTATTAATTAATCACCCAGGTGAAAATATCGACGATGTCACACCAAGGAAAAAGAAGTACCGTAAATTTCTATTATTTGTACAGACATATTGGAGAAATAAATATTTTTATGACTAATAGTAAAATAAAAAAAATTATATAATAACTTTTCGTGTAAAATTTCCAGAAGAAAAAGAAATGATTTTACAATTATAATTTTCAGTATTTTCAATATTATGATTTTTCCATTTTTCGAAAATACCCCTAAGTTAATATAAAAAGGTCTTAAATGGTACTACAACTATTTTCTCAGTGTGAAAATTGAACGAGATCTTACAACGCGTCATCCTCTTCATTCTCTACGAGTAAATTATTGAATTGCGTTTCAACGTCTTCGGAAATGAATTGAACTATATTGTCCAAGAAATGATTCTCTGATAATTCGATCTGAAAACGTTAATTGTAATTTAATTACCTTGAATTACTTAACGGCAAACATGATTAATTGATTCGAGCGACTCGTTTTATCTCGTACTTGAATTTGCTTCATTTTTTTTTTTTTGTTAAACCCCACCCTTTCTTTATTCCTGCTTTATCGATTTCTTTAATATTCAAAGCAACGCTTAGTTCCAGTTACAAGGAACGAGGAGCAAATTTAGTCGATAAATCGTCGGGATATGTTGCATGACAGATATGCTAATGATCGATAAGGCGCACAACATGACAAGTCAACTAAATGCATTTTTCATACATTTTCATAGTACATATCGAGCGTGCCATTCTCGAAGAGCCACTCGGGGTATCCGATGACATATTTCATTTCCGCGCTTTTTCTTAAAGTCGCCACTTTCGTTAGTTGATCCATCCAATCTAACTCGACGACCAAATTGGAAAATGCTGTCCTTATATTACCCAGCATCTCGATGACCCTTGAACTTTTTTCAACGTGGAAAGCAGGATCGACGAATAGCCAGGCTACAGCCATACCTGACGTTCGGATAAACGCAGCCAAGCAGACAAATATAATTAAAGTTTGCCTCAAAGGGACGGCTTATTTATCTTAAAATGCGACTAAGCGCGGGATCGCTCAGCGCGATCCGATCGCAGGATGAATAAAACATAATTACCCATTAATTCGTTCACCGTTTCGGCGCAGCGCACCGATGGCGACTCCTGGATTTCAGGGCCGGCTATTTTTTCGTAATAGACCGAGCGGATCTTGCGCAAGTCTTCAGAAGAGTAAGGTGCCATGGTTTCGATTACGGTCCACCAGATGTACGCCTCTGAAATTCATCGTTTGATATACATTAAATACGATCTTTTATTCAAGGCTTTCTTGGCAAACGCGAACATACGTTTGCCGTGAATTTCATCCGTCAGAAAAATGTGTATTGGTTCTGGAATGAAAATATATTTTGGGTACAGAGATTGTGTACATAAAGTCGTACTGTGTTTCTTGATCGAGTGTACACGAAGGAAAATTATTCATGAGGACGGTTATAATTTACAGTTAACTGACTGTATGAATTCAAATAATTTCGACAGTATTATTACTCGTTTTATTATATTATTTTCAAGTATTATTTAAAATACGAATCTATAATTGATAACATTTGTTTTGCAAAGTTTAAGTATGATTTTGGATTGCGAAAAAATAAGTTTTATGCCTTTAACTTGAAATCATAAATATATACATATGTCTGGGAAATAAATAAGTAAATATATTACTTTTATATTTATTAAAATTACTAATTTTCTTCTCATATAAATAATTCAATGTGATGCGATTGGCAAATAATTTTCGAAGGTACCAAGAATGCAGATTCACTACATGCAATCCATGCTCACATCGATGAACGCGCAAATGCATGCTAATGACCAAATATCACTATTATATTTCGACGTAAACAACTCGAGTAAGACATCGAGCTATCCAAAATTTGCAACCCTTCTATAAACTTAACAGCTAAATTTCAAAACACATTGGACCGGTGTTATACGCGGATACTGAATTTTGAACTAGCCCATTTCGTCGATTACCCGATGAACGATATACGAGAGGGAACATTATCGTATAAACGTAATCCCATATCCGACACATAGTACTAAATTAGTATTAAAAGTTTTCAGAATGCGGCTATAAATAATTATTCACCGAACATTAGATGGCCTGCGTAAGTCAACATTGAGAGAAATTTATTAGTAGCAACAACTACAGTATTTTATAATAACTCGAGGATATTTGTATAAATACAGTATTCCTTATAATATGATATAGTATTTTAAGAAAATATCAGGAAAAGAATTTGATCAGGGAATAGAACTCGTTACCTCATAGCTACCAGTTACGCTCTTTACCACCATTCTGTGTCAACGACCTTACTTCAGAAGTATCTGTGACTGAAAAATTTTGTTTTAATTTGTTTAAAATTATATTATATTATAAGGAATGCTGTCAATGTTCTCATATTTTCGAGTTATAAAATATCGTGGCAACTATTAATAAATTGTTATCAGTTAAAATTAACTTTTTGATCAACGAGACTCGACTCATTTCGAGCTGCGCCGTTATTTTAGGTATTTACGGAAAACAATTTCGAATAGCTAATGCCGAGGGCTTTCAGTACACCGTAGGATAAATAATCGTTCGTCCGGAGACGGGCCAATTGAAAATTGGATGCTCGCGTTGAAATTGAGAAGCAATGCTAAATTATTGGGGTATACTGATCACAATCGAAATTATTAATTCAATCTGATATTAAGGTTCGCGCCGATCTAATAGAAAAGCATTGAATAATTTATGTCTAATAACAATGGTGCTTAACAACTAATAAATATTTATATGGCGAAAATATAGAAAAGCTCAGAATTTCATGTTTTCATGCCACTGGAGATCTTTTAAGGGAGTATATCAAATTAATTGGATTATATAGTGAATTTAAATTTTAATAATTACAGCTATAATTAGATAATTATTAGTATAAACGTAAAGCGAAATTGGAAACTCACAAATTTGAGGCTTAAATTTAAAGTTGAGGTCAATGAACTTTCTAGATTTTAATATATATGTAGTTAAGATTACCAACATTCAAATATACCTAACATTTGTTTATTAATAATACATAAAACAATTATCAATATATGCTTTATATATTTCATAACTTATTCACATTGTTTTCGTTCTATTACATGGTATATCCGCACCTTCTCAAAGTGTGAATAATTAAAGTTTAATTACAATCTCGTGAAGGAAATTGAGTGATCAATAATAAAATTATAGTATTCGTATGAAGTAAAGGTAAGGTATTTATTTTTACCCTTTTAATATACTAATTTGAAAAATGTGTAAACTTTAAGTGTCTTTCACATTTTTCAAACATGAAATTCAACGAAATTGTTTCTCATTAGCTCATCAACGATTAATATAACACAAGTTTGAATAATTAAAAATGCTTTTGACGATTCATCATCATAAAAGTCTTTCGTCTTATTAAACAGCATACCTCTTAATTCCTCCATTGATCCATCTCCAATACTTATTTAAATTCAAGGAATAAGATCTCATAAATTACCATTACAGATTTATCTTTTACTTCTATAACTCACCCTTGTTATCAGTCACTCATTTTTAATTGTTTCTAAATTTTCAAAATTAATTAATTGTTTACGGTCACTAACGATCTTCCGGCGGAACAAATACCCTCCTACCAATCATGTCTCCTTAATCAATCCTTATTAATAAAATACTTCGACAATAATTCGATGAAGAACGGATTAGAAAGTAAGTAAAATGACAAAAAAGGGATGACCAATTCAATTACTTTATAACGAAGAGAATATTGGAATTCTCGATGTTCACGAAAGTGTCAGTAATATTACCTAAAACAGCGACGTCCTGGGTTGCGAAATAGACCGCGATCGACTTCAAATAATCCAAATCCCAGACGAGAATTTTGTTCTTACGTCCCCAATCCGGCTCAATAATATCTCGAAGAAGTTCATCAATAAAGCGCCGCCAGATTTCCAATGTTCCCGACGAAGCATTTCTCTCCCTGACATACTCGTCGGTAATTTGTTGAAGTTCATCAACGAACATATAATTGTCGTCCTCGATTTCCTCGTCGTAATTCGTTTCATTAAACCTTATCTCTTCTTGCTGAAAGAAAATCAATCCACTCTGCAGAATAGACGTTCATTATTTGCCGGGGCTATACACATTTATGCACAAAACCTGGCCTTTACTTACGCGGTACATGTATTCGCTGACGGCATAAATTTGTTCGATCACGTCGCTTATTTTATCCTCGTGCTCGACGGGCGGCGATATTGCCGATTTGCAATTTCGATACTCCGCGGTCCCGTTCGAGATGACTTCTTTAATTGTATCATACATAAATATTTTCCGCGCCTCGTCGCCCTCGTTCTCCTCCTCCTCGTCCTCCTCCTCGTCCTTTTCCAACTGATATTTCCTTTTGAAGAATGCACGCAAACGCTTCTCCGTCTTCTTCTGTCTGAATATTGAAAAGAAATTATATTTAAATTTCCTTCGCAGCCGAAAGATATCTTTAAGTGCAGTCAAAGAGACTCGAGAATTGTCGGCAAAAAGCCGAAAAAAGTACACGAAATTGGAACATTTGAGGCTTTTTGCGAGGGCAAATATTTGGAGGAGAGAGAACGCGAAAGTATTCGAGCGGGCTTCGCAAATTTACGCAAATTTTGAATATTGTGCAAAAGGAGCGCTGTTGCGCGTGCAAGAACAATTTTTGAATAAATACACGTGAATAAAGGTTTGCAATGTTTGCCGTTTTGATTTTGTATTCTTGAGGAAGTGTAAAAGTTTGCAAGCGTGTTTAGTTGTGATAAGTAAAAAATTGGCATTTCAAAAAAATGTTTAATTCGATAACTCTTTACGCTCGGTTGTAATTGAACGTCGATTATCACATTAATTATTCTTTTGATTTATACGCGCTTTTATTTAACATTATGTATCATTACTTAATTTTTCATTGTGCTTTCCTACTTTTAAATTTGTCAAACAAATAAATCTTACCATTAATGTCAAATAATTTGATAATGGCATAATAAAATTCATAGTAAAATGAAATTATTTACAGCTAAATTGCAAGAAATTTCAACATTTACATAAAATGAAAGTTAAAACGAGACTATTATGGCGTTGCAATTCAGATTTCCCCGAGTATACTTGGATCGAAATCCGAAAGAAAGCTCTCATCTGAAAATCCTAAACCAACATTTACCCCGGAAAGGAGCTCTCCCAATCAGGCGCGCCGATCATCACAATATTCCTAGTATTATTTTTGGGATCCGGAACTACGTCTATCCCGATAAAAACTTCTTTGCCGAGGATCCTTTTGACACGAGCCATTTGTTGAATGAAATCCATGGTCGTGTTGGTAAACACCGACGGTACCGCCGAAATGTTTAACTCCCTCAACAAAGAATACAATGGATCCAATCCCAGATTATTCAGCGCCTCTGCGGAATAAAACAGATAAAAATGCGGTGTTACAGGAGGGAAGCGCGTGAAAAAAAAGAAGAATGGGCAAAATGGGAGAAGAAAAGAAGAACGAGGAAATAATCGAATGCGTTGTTTCGCATTTCATCCGTCGTTTCGGAATCGTTATGGATGCGTTAATGCTTTGTTATAATCGCGCATTATGAAAACACAGTAAGCGCGAAATGAGTTATTTAGGTATGAAAAATTTAATTTCACAATACCCGACAACAGTGCGGCTACGCGCATGAATTATAAATTAATGCTCGACATTGAATGGTTATACACCCGGAATTGCCGCTTTAAACGAAGAATCGTGCGCTTGAGTTTGTTGAATATTCAAACGCAGCCCAAAATAATTCATAAAGAAGTGACGTTCCGTCAATGTTAATTAGTTTTAATTGATTGAGCCATTGATGCGTCCCGATTCAATCCCGACTCACTGAATTCAAAATGCGATCTTATCTCGTTGATATTCGCAGAATCGCTTGAGTATATCATTATTATAATATGATTCCCATAATAAATAGAACTAACTTTTATGTGTTATTTAACTTCAAAACACAATTAGCTTTTGTTAATGTATGTTGCTAAAGCAATATAATAAAATTACTAAGAAGTAATATAACCTTTCTTTTAGGTTATATTACAAGTAAGGCAAGAAAAATCCGTTTACTTTATTTTATTATAAGAATGGAGAATTTTATAATAAATTCTTCTGCAGGCAGAACAAAGTTATAACAAAAGCTATTATACTGTATAATAACGCTGACATAAAACACGTTGCTGAGTTATTTTAATAAATTAAAATTTAATAAATTAACTGTACTAAACATCGTAAGATAATTACTAATATTTAAATATTTGCCAAGTAATAATGATTCAAGAATTGCGTTTACGTCAGCGCAGTTATAAAGTAAAAATAATTTATTAATTTACTTCTACGCAAATGCGAAACATATTTTAAAAAGTATAAAACAATCAACCTATATCAATGCAACTTCGATACAAAACTTTTGCCTGCAAGACTGACGTTGGCATATCAGTTGTGTTTGTACTTTCCTCCGCTAATTTGTCACGAATTATTCTCATGATTCGATAACTCCCTTCGTCGAACCAGGAGTTAGTGATCTTCGAATCTGGAATCGGATGCTCCTGTTTCCAGCGTCCGCAAACGTAACTGAAAGAAAAAGTGTAAAGAGATTTGAAGTAAAGTGCCATGTTATGTCTCGTTGGGGCGATAGACGTTTTACGCCTATTCATAGAACAAATGTCGTGTACGACTTTCACGGTGCAAAAATAATGGAGTTTAAAAGTACCCGCGGATACTATTATTAGATGGAAACTAAATAAAGTTTCCGCACTTGAAAAAGAATATCAATCGATTTGCAGCTATTCTAAATGTATAACGTGATCTCATTAGAATGGAGTGATGCAAATAGCATGAATTGTACTTAGAATGCAAAATTATACGATATCGAAATCGCAATTGCTGCAATGGCGCTTGTAAAATATATGCAAGGGACTGCGACATTGCGTTTTTCAATAAAACGAAAAGTGTCGGGTCCTTTTTTAATATTTATAGCAACATTATTAAATACGTTACATTGTTTCTTCTCGGTGTGCACGGTAAAAATGTGCATGCCAAAATTACTGATTTTTTTTTAATTGTATATCTAACTATTACTTCGTGTGCGCTTCGAAATAATATAATTTTGTGTTCTTGCGTGAACTGATAAAATCACCTGTAGAAATCATCACAAGGATCAACCGACTCATTCATAGTCTCCTTCAAGCTGGCAGCTTTAATTAAAACCACAGTTAATGGTTAATCATGAAATTCAGTACGGTTGCAATACTCACCTATCCTAATGCACTCCTCGTTTTCGCATAACATTCTATCCGTTTCCTTTTTTGGTAACATGCCTGTCAAAAAATGTTTTCAATAGTTACCTATTTTAAAGACTTACTTGCACACTCACACCCTAAGGGAACAATGGTAACATTTATCTTTGAAATTAATCAACAATAATTATGCATTTATATAAGATATGATTTTTACAGAAAAACAATTATTTATTAATCGTTGTATATATTTTTGATCAGGCTCCGATAGAATTGTCGTTTAAATGGTTGGATATTAGAATAGGTACTATTTGGTATTGCAAGCATATTAAGGGATCAATTTAAAATATCTTATCTTCAAGCTGAAAATGTAAAATAGACCAGGATCACATTTCAACCCCGTTGAAATTTCTACTAAGGAAATTAAAGTTCCTTGCGCGAGCATTCAAACCTTATCTAATCTAAAGATTACATGAAAATAGTAATTTAAATAATGATCGATTTTGATCTGATGAAAATATAATTTTATAACCAGGTGTTGCATTTTAAAAATGTGTTGTATATTGGTAAATTCAGTAGAGACACATATTCTTATTTCTCCAAGTCAATGACAACATAATATTATAAATATATTTAATATTATCTTATATAATGAAATTTTTAATTAATTGAAACTATTATTTTTACTTCAAATACTGAAATGTTAGCGAAAATACCTTCCTCTATTCGATACTTTCTAATGATATCCAGATATCCGTGAAACAAGAGCAATTCTGTTACTGCACCATAGTAATTGATTAATTCGTGAATTGGAAAATGTTATATAATAATTGGCTATATTACAGGAATTGATCGTAGTTTAAATGTGAAATAAATTCACTCATTTGAGACCAACAGTCGACAGTTTCTACTTAAGGAATTTAATATTGAATGGATTTTAACGGATAGTTCTTATACATTAGTTTATCATGTAACAAATAATAAATGAACTCATTAAATCCTTTATATCAATGAAAAAAAAATGATCCCAATCATCTATTATTTTACCCTATATAAATTCTTATCAAAGAATCCGGTTCAAAAACTGTCAGGTATGGTTCTGGATCCCTCAATATATAAAAAAAATTAATATGCAATTAGACAATTATTGTACATTCATGACCACGGTTATAATTTTCTTTTTTTTTTACTGTTCTAACATGAACGCTTCTATTCTTACCAGAGTTTTACAAGAAGACATAGAATGTGTAATTGATTATGTCAATAACCTCCAATAACAAGTTTCAAGGTAGTTCTATTAATTATTTATTTCTATTGTATATCAATATCTACTTAATAACACCAATTATATTAGGATTCAATTTCAAAACAATATTTTGAGAACAACTTTTACACTAATTCTTTCTTGAAATAAAAATAAGAAAATGACATGAAATTTTTTAGATTATAAACAATACAAGGAATCAATGAAAAATGATTATAAAATAATAGCTAAGGCCTTAAGGTTTTAAAATTCTTATCTTTCCGTTGATTTTCGCCACTTAATTGAGCATTGGAAGTAACTGCAAAAACGATGGTTAAGTGATAAATTATTTCTTGTTCCCTTAGGGTTGCTTCCTAACAAGGTATACTTACAAATTGCCATAATAATGACAATTAATAAAAGAACAACAAGTAGTACGATCACAGCGATGAGCAAATAAAACCAGCGCCTTTGTCTCAATCTTAACGAAATAAACAATTGAATTACTAACAAATAAAAATTGAACGCTTGAAATAAATTCGACTTCTTACATGGTCCCTTTCGTTTTCACGCGAACCAGATCTCTGCCGCTGCGTATCGTATAAACACTTTGCGATTCTGCGGCTGAAATGTGAAATGAAATTGTTCCGTGTTTTATTTTGCAATGGCAGCAAAAGCGAGCGTATGAATTAAACATGAACAGGATTGATCTTACTGTTTTCGGATCGCGGCATCTATAACCGGTGACAAATGAACTCCACTTGGTATCACACTTCGCCCGCGAGGGCTACGTCGGGGGAATTTAAATACCGGAAGAGTCGACGCGGGGCAGAAGTTAAAACAATATATGTACACGCGCCACGACGTTCGTTCATGCTGAATGGCCCACTGACCGGATCGAACTAACGACACTGACAGTCTAAAGGGACAACTAGCTATTCATATGTTCAGGGGCGTCTACTATTGTATAAAACATGCGAAATGCTTTAACACGTGGAAATGCTTCGACGTGTGATATACATATAGAAAATAATGGCCAGTCGATCGCCGCACGTCATTATATGTATTCAAGTATCTATGTATCACTTCTGACGACATGACCACGTGCTGGTGTGTTTACTTCTTCCGAAGGTACACAGAGAATTATTTAGTTATGTACTAAATGATCAAGCAACTTCTTTCTAGAAAATTAAATCACTGTAAATTGTCAAGAAATTTCTTTTACTTTTTTTTTTAATTTATAATGTTTTTTGTACGTACCTTGAAAAATAATGTTTCTTAGACAATTAAGATAAATATGAATAATGTCCCTTGCGATAAAATCTGAGATTAAACTGCAGTAATATTTTATTTAACTGGGGTTTGAATCCTTGTCTCTGTTGAGGAAAATAAGTATGTTAAACTTTGCTATTATGTATTAAAGTATAAGGAATATTTGAATAAATTATTGCAGAAAAAATAGTATCACAATTACTGCATTCATTACTTTAAATAATTTTAAAATATTTATTTTCTACTAAAAAAAGTAAGCATAAAAATATTATGACATTAAATGTATAATTTTTGTATAATAAAAATTATTAAAACTTTCTTAACCAAAAATATTCAAAGCAAATGATGCATTCAAATGGAATTTATAATAATCAAATATTTTTGCACAACCAATTGAGATATTTGATATACTCAAATAGTTTGTGCAAATATGTTATAATATCTACCTGAATAATAGCTGCATTGAATGCAGACAAAGGGTTATGACGGAGCACACTTAGGAAGAGTAGTCGGTTAGATTTAGTTGAATTAACTAAATATTAATTAAGACAATCAAGTTGTGGTCGAGTTAAACAAGCACTTTGTTAAAATAAATTTGGTTCACTTTATGGAAATTTAGTTAAGTTAACCAAATTCTTTTTCACTTAAATTACTACATTGTTGAATTTTTAGTTAAACAAAAACGATAATTTGATTGATGTAATATTCTGATGTTTTACTACATGAAAATATATCGGGTAGATTTATGTCGAAATTAATAATAAAAATGCGGTCTTAATTTTCCTGAATATGCAGCGATATTTAAAAGAGCGTAAAATTGTTTAGTAATTAAATTATACTTTTCAAATACTTGTGACCGACTTGTTCATTCTTTAACCATACATAAATATAATTAATAATTTACTAAATAATATATTAAAACAGGCACTTACTCAATATTTTATTTTTCGCATTTAAATGCTTGTTAATAACATAATTTTACAAATTATTTAACAAAATTCAATTCACTTCGCTTTGACTCTGAAAAAGTGGATAAGTTATAACATTATCTAGACGGAAAATACGCTCTAAATCTGTACAATATGAAAAATGGATATGTGAGCGTAAAAGATCTGCGAAAAAAAGTCTCTGCAAATATATCGATCCTAAATGTTACTGCAAAAATCATCAGCATGAAAAACTGGAAGGTACAGGATTAATTAAAAGCGAAGGCATAAAAACTCGCTGCACCTTTGGAATCAACTTGTTATACTTTGTACCGTCGGAACAACTATTTCAGCTTTAATTAATCCATTACAATTTTCAGCCAGACTACATTTCCTTTGGAAAAGTCACATCAAGCTGAACTTCGAGCTCCAATCGCAGCTCGAAACAATTATTTATTGTTCTAATTGTTTGAACTGTCCTATTTCGTCATTGTTTCGCGTTTCTGCAAACCTTTTTTTTTCGGAATAATTATCGACCAAAAGGAAAATAATAATAACGGCCCTACTTTCGGCGACTTTAATGTGCCATTTATCGCTAAAATGTTTTGCTTCCACAAAACTGGAGCGACTTTTAAAGTCGCGCAATACCGGCAAAACAAAACGCCGCAATTTTCATACACGTTATCATTATTATTAGAATATAAACATACGCTCGAACGTGAATGACACGAGGAATGAGCAGAATTTCAGCAGCCGACATAGATTCCTGCCTTGATACGTGTTCTGATTAAAAATCTCAATGCTCGGTCGGACGTCATTGCGAGCACAAATGAGCGGCTCCGATGGGAAACGACTTGTATTAGTAGCGAAAAAAGTTTCGCCGCTGCCATTAACCAGCGCCGCGACCGCATGGATAATTGCACGACGAATGCTGCGAGAAATGTAATAGCCTACAGGCAAATTTTATTAGTTCGCAGACACAATGAAATAATGCCGCGGGCTTAATGATAAAAAAGGAGCAACGGAAGGAATAAAAATGGGTTTCAAGATTTCGTTTTCGGTAAACCAGAAACACACATTTTTCAATTATTCAAAAGGCAATTCATGGTTTTGTTTGCGGCAAAAAAAAGCACCGCGAGAAATTGATTTAATTTAAATAATTTAACATTTCGTAACGCTGAAAATAAACGCGCAAAAGTGCGGCTTTTTCGTTGAGGACGAAAAAAAAATTCACAGCCAATCGTATTAAAATTGAAATTAAAAACGTTTCAATGAAAATTTTAACATATAAATGTTGAAATAAAATGGTCCATTGTGAAAGACCGCTTTTTGTTAGCATCGCTGTTACTTTATAAGAATGATTAAATATTATACAAAAATTGTTTCAAACTAAAATAAATCAGAAGAATAAATATACAAGATAAATCAGACCATTAAAGTGAACTAGGTCTTCTGGTTCATAGTTTGCTCCTCGTAACTACAAAAAGATAAAGATAAAACTAGAAGATGCGAAACTCAAAATAAAAACATACATTCTACAAGAATGTATAGCCGAAACTTTTCAAATTTCTCCAACAATGTCTTTCAGGAATATTTTACAAAAACGTGACAAAACTGTTGGGAGGTGAGGTTTACGTTGCTCATAACTTTATTAAATGATGATAATTATCAATCCTCTTAGAGACTGTATAATAAAAGCAGCTTTTGATATTAAAGTTTAAAAAAGTGATATTAAAAGTCGTTGGGAAATCATTTTTCCGGATTTCTATTTCGGTAAAGGTTCAAATCCCTTCGCTTTAAAAAGTGTGCAAACAGAATCCACTGGCACTTCGTTTGTCGTGTCCAAAATAGTAACTCAAAATACAATCGCCGACAAAAACCAATAAACCGGCTTGTTAAATAAGATCAAGATAAATCCCGGTGCGATCCAATGAGAGTGCGACAACATTTTTCGCGGCTCGTAATTCCGAGTGTTTGAGCAATTCGTTTCCTTGACAACTTTCAACGGCTTTGTTTTGTGTGCCTTTGACGTGCGATGTCCACCGGTACATTACTAGGAAAATGTTTCACTACTATCGGAATTGACATGGATGAAAGCAGACACAAATACTGATTGCATCTATCGATCGCGGCGAGGCACGCTCAATAATAACGCAGGCCGCGAATATGAAAACACACCAGCTGGCGAGAAATCGTGCCTCGTTTCGCCCCTGCAAAATAGATAACCCTAACAAAATGCTTTTGTAAAGTCAACGTTCGATCAACCTCAGCTTTCAAATTCAAGCCACTAATATAGGCTTTAAATCAGACCCAAGAAGATTTTACAACAAGCATATTTTAGGAAAATATATATATAAGATAAGATCGACTGGATACTTAATCAATGTCAATGAAACAAATTTTTTTTCAGAATGCTTCTTCAGCATTAACATTGTAACTACTCGAGGATATGCATTTTTAATGGCTGAAATTATAAACGCATGATTTATTAATCTGCGTATATTAATTTCGGTAATAACAAAGAATACTCAAACTCAATTGTTTCTATTAAATGCACACAATAATTGAATTTGAAAGTAGATGTATTTCTAACATTTGGAAAGAAATTAATTAAGGTTCATAATTACAAATCATTTTCGTACTAACATTATTATAAATATAATACGAACAACATAAACTGGGATGAACTATTTCGCAAAATTTCCGTATAAAAGGAATCTTCGCTACTAATCCAATCATCCCACCAATCCCAAAGTTATTTGTTCTCAAGATCAAATTGTTGACTGAAATTTACTTAAAATTATTTTCAATGATTTTAACTAATTGTAATAACATCCGGTACTTTGCATTTCTGATTAGGCAAAGTAGGTTTATTGATTACATTAACCAGAAAACTTGATCCCGCTTAACCACATTATGTTAGTTGCAGGCAAAAGTTGCTAAAACCTCCCGGGTGTTGTAACCAGAATGTACAATTCCCATTGATTCTCTAATTATTCCAATATGAAATTTAACTTTCTGACTTCAATTAAATCACCTTAAATAAACTTTCGAGCTAAAACACAACAGCCGCGGCAACTTGCAACCTATACCCCTCCCGAAGTTGATTGAACTCTTTCATCCAATCATCTCCGGCCCCCGACGCGAACCCAATACCGTCTGAAATAATCATCCTCAGGTAGCGCACAAATGAATAAAACAATAACGCGTGGCTTATGAAAAGGCGCGGTGTGTACCTTTTATTAGAAAAGAAATAAAACGCGGGTCTTGTTTTCCAGTTGTGTGTTTTATTTTGCCGTGAATGAAAAACAGAAGACTTTATGCCCGAACAGATTAAGAGAATACACAGAATAGATGTCGTATTGTTATATCACATGCCGCACGGGTAGAGTAGAGGTTGAGAGAGAGAGAGAAAAAAGTAGCTGAAGAGAGGACGTTTGCAGATGAGTGTGATTAAGAGCCTGGTTGCGGAGTCTGGAGTTGGTCGTGGGGCGCCGTTCCCGCGGTGAGGAGGCGTCTTGGGACGCAGTCAATTTTGCCGGGTGTTTGCGGAGGATGATTGGAACGGCGCAGTCAATTTGTGGCCACGCGAACCGACCGGGACCGACGCTCTGGTGTTGGTGGTTGTCGCCTGCAGGACCGAGGGCGTCTACCAGCCGTGGTGGACCGGCTTTACGACATGCTTCACTTCTGGCTCGTGAACTGCGACCTCGTAACCGATAAGATGGGGGTGGGGGATCTTCGGATAGTGGTATGGGATCTTCACCGAATGAGCGTGCACGTTCAATTTAAGGGGCTGCGGGTGTAGAGGAGGGATCGGAGGCTGCTGGGGAATGTGGTGGGCCTCGACGTGGTGAACCGGCACATGGTGCACCTGCAACATTCAACCATCTTTTAGTCGCTAATCTAATTACATTGCTGAATTGGTTATTAGGTTTTGCAACAGCGCGTGAAGGGAAGGTGTTTCTTCTGGGAACTGCTATTTCCTATTATAGACCTGTCGACGGTCACTTGTAACTGTTCTTTTAAAAAAAAAAGAACTTTATTCACAATTAGTACACTTTTTGTCGCTGAAAAAGAACTTGGCGCGTTGTGTATACATTGATAGTTAGTTTAGTTTCATTTCAAAACAAATTGTCAAGTTTAAGAATTTCCATTTCAATTCAATTTATTGAATTATAAATGAAAATAAAACTTACAGTTTTTAAGTTAATAATTTAGTACTAAGTAGTTGTGTAAAGTTTACAGTATATTGGATAAAATTTAAAGATATACTTTCCTTTTTTGAATTTCTTTCATGATTTATTGGTTTTAAACAAAAAGATAATTGTATTGAACAAAGTATTCGTTGTATATTGAAATTCAACTGAGTAATATAATGAAACTGAGCATAAGAATTGAACGATGATATTCAACATTGTGAAAATCGATGAACCCATAATATAAGTGGCCCACCATACCATTAAAATCCATATTATTGAAAATTTTTGTTTCAAACATAGTATTAACTTTTATTTTATTATAAGAATGATTTTAATTAAATGAAAAATATTTTTATGGAAGACCGCAAATAAAGCATTTTTTGTTTAGATCTTAATCTTTATATTTGTTCCTGCAACAAAGTTAAATGAAATAGAAAAAAAGTAATTCAAGCATTTCACACGTACTAATAATATCATTCAACTTAGATCGTAATCTCTATATTACATAATTTACAATTCTGAACACACATTTTCATACGATTATCCTTATTAGATAATCTTTATTTAATTACCTTCATACGATTCGAATAATTTGAACATTATGATTTCACAATTTCTTAGATCATCTTTCTTACGTTACCTTCGCGTAATTAGGTTAAATTTATTAAATGGAATAAATTTGATAAAAATCTAGAATTTTAAAATATAAAACTTCGGATGTTTTAAAGTGCTACAACAAGTATCAAAAAACTGATTGTATTGCATTAAGTTAAACTTTGTTATGTCTTATCGTACTTATTGAGATCTTACTAAACCTACTTAAGTATAGTTAAATCTGATTAGATATAATCACAAACCGAGAAAGCTTGTTAGCATTAAATTAGATTTAATCAAAACTAAAAATATATATACTGTTTATCATTACTTAGATTTACGCTAACATCTAAATTTATAATAAAACAGTAGATAATTTATGTATGGTTATTTCTTCCTTCAAAGATAAATGATTGTTTCAGTAACAAGAAAATATAATATTAAAGAAAGGTAAATATTTGTTAAATGCAAAATAAGTAATTATTATTAATAATTTCATTATAATATTAACCATTAGATATATTTTTGGTCATGAAGAAATTTTTAAGAATAATACACTTCGAATAAATCAAATTTGTTTCTGTTAACCAAATATTTCTCAAAGTACATATTACGATAAAGGTTGTGGATTCAAAATTTATACTTTTAGTGAATTTTCTCAGTTCAAACAAAATGCACCACAGAGGTCCTACTTATATACAGTTGTTAGACAATTATTTTTGATAAAATCAGTTTCAGTAATATAAATTGTCTTCCTTAATATTTATATATTCCATTTGTCGTATAATAAAATATAATAAAATTCACCGAAGACGTTAAAAAATGCATCACCCACATAATTATTTAATATATGTAAAGAATATTACAAAGTCGAATAATGTATGCAGCAAGAATAATGTAATAAGTAAATTATTTTAATTCAAAACTCTATATACTATGCAACATAATCCCGATTTGCAATTAATTTATAATGAACAGAATTGATGCAAAGTAATAATTAATCATTCATTGTGTTAAACGTAATTAATTTCTATAATTCCAATAATAACCAATTCACTCGACAAAAATTCAGTTATTTATATCCATGATATCCAAACGGTTGAAAATCAATGACTGAGTAAAAATAAAACGAACACTATATTCGTTCACACTTCAACAATTCCATTTCACTTTTTAACCGCATAAGGGACATTGTCGATAAAAACATCAATTTGAAGTAACGAGAAATTAATTGTAACGAGTATTCCGTTTGTAATTAGAATTATTAAAAAAAAAAAAATTTATAAACCGAAAGGAAAGAAAAACGTGATTGCTTGTTCGTGACATGTAAAATAACTATAAATTCGCAACGTGCGGTGCAAAAACCAGCAATTCAAGAATGCATAATTTTTGCGATAAATTTGCAAATGAGGCGAAACGATCAATTAACGAAAATCATCCGACGAGCGGAATAAAATAAAGCCGTGGCGCAACTATCAATAAATTACGAAATTCATTGACAAAACGCTTTAATTGCACAAAAGGGGAGTAAAAATTTGCATTTTAGAAAGTAACGAACTATTGAGCGTTGCACCGTGCGCAAATGAAAATTTCAGTAATCATTCAAATCATGATCGACGCGTTACAATGCGATACGTTGCGAGACGCAACGAAGTTTCGAACCGAAAACGGTAATTAAACGGCAAGAAATTACCGCGAGTCGTAATTTCTCGTAAGAAATCAATGACAAATATATGCGTTGCGCAAACCGAGACAAAGAGCTCATTAGAAAACGAAGGTAATGATTGGCGAAAAGTAAAGCTACGGAATATCGACTAATTAATTGACGGGGTTTGCTTTATTTTATTTATTGCAGAACAATCGGAACCAATCGGCCGAGTGACGAAAGGAGCTGGGATTTATTAACGAACGCCAGGAGGAAAACGCCCCGGGTACGCCGAGCTCGTTTCGATATGTTGAAAAATGCAAGTGTTTTACCTTGTGCACTGGAACGACGTGCTTAACATAATGCGGCTGAGCCTGCCAGGGATCCTGCCAAGGATTTTGCCAAGGGTTTTGCCAAGGGTTTTGCCAGCCCTAATAAAATATTACATTTACACAACCAAATCCACCGGGCATTCAAATTTTCCAGCCCTTTCTGGATATTCGATGAAATTCAGTTAGTCGCGTAGAAAAGAGAATTTCCACCAAAGAATCGGGCTACACTCCTCGTATCCATATCGCAATCTCCGTTCAATTCAAGTCCGCATTATTTCTCTCTATCGAAATAAAATGCATTCTGATGCCAATCCATCTACCAAAGCGATATAAAATTTATGCACGTCTAATTATATGTGTAGATCAGTTGAAATCTGATAAGATCAGACGTGATCAGATTAAATCAGATTAAATCGTATCAGAATTAATTAGATCAAATCGAAGTTAATTAAATTATATTAAATATAATAATGTCTAATTGATTTCAGTGAAATATATTTTTATTAAATTTAATCAGATATACGAACAACTCTAATCTATTTAAATTTGATTTGTATTTAAATCCTATTATGAACAAAATTGTCACAACTGATGTAATTAATTTTAGTAAAATAATCAATATGACAAGTCCGAGCAAATTAAAGCAGATCTGATTGTATCAATTTACCTCATATTAATAATTCTGCAAAAAATTCAGAACTAATAAGCTTTAATTGATTAAATTAAAGTCAACTTAAATCAGATTAGATTTCGTCAGATTTTACTTCTCTTCCTCCCAGGAATGTGAATCTTTCATTTTTTTTTGTGAAATGCACGATAAATTAACTTAAAATTCACGTTAAATCAATGCGGAAGAAATTTGTCTTCGTTAAATTCAAAATAAAATAATTATAATGTAATTTTCCGGCAACATATTGTCGATGTACGAAAAAATCGTACAGCAATAATTTATCTTCATTTTACAATTGATTACTTTCGTAACAAAAATTTTATTTCAGCGCCTGTAAAGTGAATTGCAGTTGCACGGCGCGGAATTGAAGAGAAGATCGAAGTTAAAGCGAACATTAATGTAAAATTGAGGTACAAACAAATGTTGTTCGCTAAATTCAGATTGACTTGTTAACAGAATGACAGAAAGTTAACACGAAATGTGACTTTGCAAAATCCAAATCTAATTTCGACGTTTGAATTGGCGGATAGAGCGGACTTCGTTCAAATCGAACATACCAACAAAAAGAAAGAAACGAAAAAAAAAGAGGTACGATACAATTATTCATTACGAGTGCAATTAGCCCTCTTCTTTACTCGTCGACGGTCAGTTCGTTCTTGGAGCGATGTGGAAAATGTCGTTAATACGTGGCGCGGGCTCGTGCTTGAGCTCCGGCAGTGTGAAAGTGCGATTAATGCGTTAACGACGGGAGAGTCGTCATAATGCATCGTTATATGACGATAAGAACGAGAGAATGATGATCGATTATTGGTCGAGAGCAATGCAAAGTATTGCAGCCGGAAGGAGGCTCGACTCGAGGTTTTGTGCTTCGAAATCGAGTTGACGAGTTAGTTTCCAGTTTTGTCTGGCGGTTTTTTCCCTTCTCTGTGGGAAGGTTTTTCAGCCTTCTCGTTTTTTTATTCTCTTTTTCAAGATTGGAACGAGTGGAAAATCGACGAATAGTCCGATGGCAGGATTAGTTGACTATTTCTCGTCGCACTCGGGGGGAAAATTGGCAGAAACTGCGTTATTTTCGCGTGCATTATATAATTGAATAAATAAATTAGATAATTTAACGAGTATAATTAACAACATTTAATTAGCTTATTATTTTTAATTAACTAAAGCGATAATCATTTCCGCCACAAATTTCCCGGCGTACGTATATAAATATTAGATAAATAGAAGTCTAATTGGATGGGTGTATTAATGGCGAAAAGTAATGAGAAAGGTCAATAAAAGGGAAATTCATTCGGTGAAACATACCCCCGACCATCCGTCCAATGGAACAGCGCTGGTGGCGGCCACAACGGCAGAAAGAACAAGCTAAAACGGAAAAAATAACAAAGTATATTAACATTTTGCTGCGAAGAGTTTTATTATTAAAATCGACGAGCGTCAATATTTGATAAGCAAATAATAAGCTCAATGAACTAAAAATGATCAAGCTGAGAGTAAATGCCAACATTATAAATAAACGACGTTAATAAATCAGATTCGGTTCGTTGTTTATTCGATGCGAAATATTATTATTCAATGGCTCAACAACGAATGTAACGTTTCATCTGGATTGAACGAATTATAAATGAAAAGTTAATATCCATTAATGTTCGATTTATCCGATGGACGGGAATTAATGTTTTCTTATTTCTTTCTTTTTATAGCAAACAAACAAAAACAATTTAAGGACGAAACTGGAAAGACGGGAAACAATTAGAAGCACGTATCTGCAAATTGTTACAACTCGACTGAATGAAACGCACGATTTTGACGTGACATTGCGAAATAGATGTGACAGATGCGTGCCATATATGCAATATATATGACACATGTATGTTACATATATCTTGACTTATAAGGCACAAATTTGTACATCGTATTTAGACTTGGAGCGAATGACCACTTATAGAATTGTTTCGTTATTTCCCGAGAACAAATATTTTGGCTCGAGTTATTATATAGTAAACGATAATTGAAAAATACGTTCAACCTTTATTTAATAACATTTTAAAGCAAGATGTTCGGTAAAGAAATTTTAAATAAAAGTTACATATGAATAATGACTATACGTCATATGACCGTGTTTTTTCAGTTCTCAAATTTCTCATTAATCAAGCCCAGAGTTAAAAATTTTTCTAACTTTAATACATGGCAGATTTACCATTAATCAGACGTTAATTAATTAAGAATTAAATATCAACTTCTACTTTGCGCCATTTATTTGATCATTTAAATTCTCATCAATTTAATTAAATTATTCAATGTTCTATATTAATTCAATTATATCCAATATTAACCACACTAACCGCTATCCGGATAACATTATTAATTTGATTAAATAAACAAATAGAAAATTTTAAATTCCCCTCAGCATTAATTCTATATTAGAAAAAGTAGAATACTAAAATTCTTAGAAAATTTAAAGAATTTATTTAACTGAAATTTGTTATTCCATCAGTCTTATGAACATCTTGCAGTTAGTTATAAAGCTATTGAATATCTGATACATTTTACGAACATTGAAAATCTTATATTTCGTCGATGGTCGAATAAACGTTGAAATAAAGTTAAGCTTATAAAAATTCAATTTCACAAATTATCCGCGTTTATTCAATTCACATATAAAGTAATACATCAAGTAAATGTTGAAATTTGATACTTCTCGATGGCTCTACACGTCAGATCAACGTCCAATTAACGTTTCTCGGATTCTTCTTCGACGGTGAATTTAAAATCTTCTTCCCTTAAGGATTACCAGGCGTTAATAACTCAATTTAAAACGCAATTAGACCTCGTATGTCGCGATCTAATCTCGGTGTCAGTTGAGTCTGGTTTTGCGATTACGTGATATAAAAGCGTGGAATAATTATCGAGCGGACTTACAAGAAGCTTCATGGTGGACGATTTTTCTTGTAGAATACGCGGTAAGGTACTACGTGTTTGAGGGGCAGCAGAGTATGCTTTTATAGGCAAGCCCTGCCCAAGTCTAGGAACCTAGAAAAAGGCGGGGGTCAGTTCACTTACTGAGTCGTTACTTCGCGAGACGGACCCCTTTCACCGATATCTAGTAGGACCCTTTCGAACCCCCTAATCGATGCATTTTCTTACAGCGCACGAACTCACCGAGCACATAAATGTTTCGTCCACAAAAAACGTGCCGTTTGCTACTAAAAAAAAAAAATAATCAAACTCGTAAGTATTAATTACTTCAATCCGATCGGTGAACGACCATTTCAGATAAATCTAAAAGGTAAAGGTATATGACTGGGAATAGAAGCGATAAGAATTTTGTTAGTGGGAAGACTTTTGAAGATGCGATGAGCATAAATGGGCCACTGCAAAATCGTCGGCTCATTTGTTTGACTTTTTCGAGTCACTAAGGAATTTTATTATCGCGAGCGGATCGGCCACCTTGGCATGGTTTTCCAGATCTCTTGGCTATTGCACCGGTCCTTTGCGATCGCCTTTTCAAGAAAACCAGAACCGAGCCAAGTGCCTAGGTTCCGAACTTCGCGGTTGATCAATCTTAATGTCCCACCTTTACTGCGACACTGGCAGCGAACCGACATTTGCAATTATTAATTATTATAATTCAGGACGTGTGATTAGATTATACATTTCTTGCACGGATTTTGGGTCCAAATAAAAAGTGAAGATTATTTTGGTATCGTTGAACTTTTGCGGCAAAGTTGAACTTTTTCTCTATTTAACTTAGCAAAATTGATTTGTCTCCTTGTTTCTACTTCCAATTTTATACATTCTTTTATTATAATATTGCGAAAAATTCTGCAAAGATTATAGATTTATACTATTAAGACTAATAAAAAATATAAATTTTATCTTATAATTACATATATAATAATTGTAATTATGTTACAAATATTAAATGACTTTTCGTTTATATTTGCAAATCGATTCCTCGGGGCAATATTAAGGGTATGTATTAAATAATATTTACCTAAAGTTGGCTGTCTGAATTCAAATTTAATTAATTCTGCAAAGCAAGTTGCATGTTTAATTTTGCAATTTAGTATGCAAAATAATAAATAAAAGGAAAATATATTTTTCTTCGTTGCATTCAATATCAAATCGAAAAATGATTTATTGTTTTATAGAAACATTCCCTAGTAAAAATCTGATGAGGCGTGCCACATGATAAGTGTGGCCATTATAGGGATTTTCTGTGGCATACATTATAAGAGGATACCAGATTAAAGCCATATCAGAGCCTAACGTGGTATTCTGAGTAGGCGGCAATAAGTGTGTAACGGTGGGCTTCTTT